>PVHP010030482.1:0-21915 GCA_004024765.1 Zapus hudsonius | reverse complement strand
TGAAGTTGGTCCTCTAGTGTACTGCTGGGTGGCCTCAGTGACCAATATTCCTAGACTTCCCACATTCCAAGTGGTCCATCTATTGCCTTTATACTTGAAGAGCTTATGAAAAAGAAGTTTGTGGGTCACCTATGGTTTCTGTGAGGATTTCATAGGCTTTGTTCGATTCTCTTTATTTTTAAATATTTCTTTTTATGTTTTTTATATTTTATTTATTCATTAGAGAGAGAGAGAGAGAGAGAGAGAGAGAGAGCGCACCAGGGCCACCACCTGTGGGTCTGGTTTATCTGGGTCCTGGGGAATTGAACCCAGGGCTTTAGGCACTGGAGGCAAGTGCCTTAACCGCTGAGCAATCTCTCCAACCCATATTTTTAAAATATTTCTATTTATTTGCAAGCAGAGAGAGAATAAGCATGCCAGGGCCCCTTGCCTCTGCAAACAAACTCCAAGTACAGGTGCCAGTTTTCATCAGGCTTTGCAACCAAGCAAACCACTGAGTCATTTCTCCAGCCCTGTTTTACTGTCTTTAAATGTTGCATGTCATCTTGGAGAATATTTTTTTCACTTTTAATTTAAGTTCATCTTTCTCTATCTTTCTTGTCAGTTACTTTGCCAAAGTAGGTCTTGAGGTTGCTTGATCTGTTTGGAGTCTGTTTTCCTGGGAACGTGATTCTGTAACCTCTGAACATGCAAATCTAAGGCCTGGGTTATGTCAAGGCTCTTCCCCAACTGGTCCTCTGTTCCCGGCTTTCTTTCCAGTCTAGGGGCAGTACTAGAGAGCCCAGAGGGCAGATATCCTCCTGTCCTTGCCTACTTGGATTCTTTCACATCACTGCACTTAGCAGAAACGACACTGTCTTTAGCAGTAACTGAAGAGCATAAGCAAGAGGGGAACAGGGAGAGGTGAGTGAGTTGAATGGAGCTGTGCGGCTCTCCCACCTGGAAGCTGGCTTGAGGCGCCTGTCCTTTCCTCTGGGTGTGACTGGGTGGTGGAGGCCTCTCATCCCTGTTACCCTGTGCTTCGGGCTATGCTGAAGGAAGACTCTGATTAGGCCACTGGACAACTTGACCTTGGACAAGTTGATTAACCTCCTGGAGCCTGTGTTCCTCTTCTAGAAAGCAAAGGGTCAGCTGAGGTGACACAAGAAGCCACCCAGCTCTGACCATCTGTGATGATAATGTCGAAAGGAGAGAGTAGCCTGACGTACAGAGCTGTGACAAGGACCAGCTGAAACATGAGTCCGGAAAGACTGCAAGTCACATCTGAAAGAGCTGGGGACACAATCAGCTGTGTGTTCCAGAGGTTAGGCTGCTGGCTGTCATGGCTTATGACTGCAGGTGAGTGGAGCAAGGGGCCTGGAAGAAAAAAGAACCTCCACTCCCTGTCCCCCTACCTCAGGCCTACGAGCTATGTCCCACCCAGCTGGCAAGAATCCCTGGGTCCCAACAGGTCTTGCAACAGAAATCTGTTTATCTCAGCAGCTCAGGACCTCACCAACTGATAAATATTTGACTTTCTTGTCATGGAATTAATATACACACTTTGAGTTGCATACTACTAAAAATACAGAGAGCCCCAGAAAGGCACCTTGCAGCTGGTAGGGAGGATTCAGGTATGGGGCCTCTGCTATGTTCAAGGGCACCATGAAAAGCCCCAGCCGTCCTGCGGGGCTCACCCACCTGTAATGTGGCATGGGAGATAAGAAGGGAAGGAATCTGCCATAATGGGCACACTTTTCTTTTTTGGTTTTTCGAGGTAGGGTCTCGCTCTAGCCCAGGCTGACCTGGAATTCACTCTGTAGTCTCAGGCTGGCCTCGAACTCACAGCAATCCTCCTACCTCTGCCTCCCAAGTGCTGGGATTAAAGGAGTGCGCCACCACACGGGGCTTGGGCACACTTTTAATGCCAGCACTTGGGAAGCAGAGGTAGGAGGATCGCTGTGAGACTGCATAGTGAGTTCCAGGTCAGCCTGGGCTAGAGGGGTGGGATCATAGCTCTGGGTAAGAGTGCTTGTTATGCATGCATGAGAACCTGACCTCAATTCCCCCTGCACACATGTAAAAAGCTGGGTGTGGCCACACACACCTGTAACCCCAGTGCTTGGAGAGGCTGAGATGGGAGGATCCCTGGGGTTTGCTGTGTCAGCCATTCTAATCAAAAGACGGCAAGCTCTATGTTCAGTGAGAATCCATCTTGAGGAAATAAATTGGAAGAGCATGAAAGGATTCCAACGCCTCTGGCCTTGGCATTGGTGTGAATGCTACACCTGCACACACCAGAAAAGAGAGACAGAGAGAGAGAGAGAGAGAGAGAAAATCCCCCTCTAACACTTAGTGTGCCTCCCCTTGTGGGCATCCAGCATCTGTATCCACAGCAGGATGAGAGAAGTTCCTATCATTGTTCACCATTCAGCCGTGAGAAGCCATGAAGGGCATGTAAAATGGGAGAGAGACCTTATGCTGTCTTCTGTTCTCTGCAGGCACATATACAGGGTGTGTGCATTGGCACACACACAAAATAAGCCCCGGGCAGGGGAGATGGCTCAGAGGTTAAAGGCACTTGCTTGCAAAGCCTGCTAGCCTGGTGGGTTCAATTCCCCAGTATTCACATAAAGCAGCAGAGGCCCTGGTGCAGCCATGTTCATTCTTTCTCTCAAATAAAATTTTATTTTTAAAATTAAATAAGATGGGCATGGTGGCATATGCCTTTAATTCCAGTACTCGGAAGGCAGAGGTAGGAGGATCGCCTTGAGTTCAAGGCCAGCCTGAGACTACATAGTGAATTCCAGGTCAGCCTAGGCTAGAGCAAGACCCTACCTCAAAAAACCAAAATAATAATAATAAATAAAATAAAAACCAATGAGCCCTGAGTTGGATGCTATGGCACATGCCTATAATCCCAGCATTCAGGAGGCCAAGGCAGGAGGAATATTGTAAACTGGAAGCCAGGCTGGACTGCACAGGAATACCAGTTCTCAAAAACAAACAATAAACACTAAACAAAAGCTCTGAGCCAACTAGGAGGAAAAGCCACTCCATTACCTACAGAATCCAGATGATAGTAAACCCGAAGGTGGTAACATCAGCAGAAACAAATCTGTGGCACACTGTGGGAGGCCCTAACTGGCCAGCAAGACAGGAAAAGCTGGAAGAATTGGGAAAACCAAAGGAAACATGTAGTGTGAAAGGGGGAAGGAGGCTATGGTGGGGAGAGTGCATGAAAGGGGGAAGGGAGATAAAATTTGTTTGAAAAACAACATACTGAAACCTAATTCTTTGCATGCTAATAAAAAAGCTATGAGCCGGGCGTGGTGGCGCACGCCTTTAATCCCAGCACTCGGGAGGCAGAGGTAAGAGGATTGACGTGAGTTCAAGGCCACCCTGAGACTACAGAGTGAATTCCAGGTCAGCTTGGGCTAGAGTGAGACCCTACCTTGAAAAACCAAAAAAATAAAATAAAATAAAATAAAAAAGCTATAAGGTACCAGGCATGGTGGCCCACGTCTTTAACCCCAGCCCTCAGGGGGCAGAGGTAGGAGAATTGCTTTGAGTTCTAGGACAGCATGGGTTAGAGAGAGACCCTACTTCAAAGGGGAGGTGGGGGAGCTCTAAGATCAGAAAGTGTTAAACTATATGCATCAAAAGCCCAAGACAGGGCTGAAGAGATGGCTTAGTGGTTACGGCATTAAAAATGCTCAGAGTCCTTCCCAGCAGGGAAACTCAATCAAACCACCGACATGATAATGCACTCACTGTCTTTCGTGTTTCTTCTTTGAAGAAATGCCTCTTGAGCTGTTTTGTCCATCTTTTAAATTCAGTTATTGTGGAGGGGAGGGTTGTGCACATGAAGGTCCAAAAACAAACTCGAGGTGGAGCACCTTCTGAGAGAGGGTCTTTTTCAGAATTTAAATGGTGCTGGGGGATGGGACCTGGAAATCTGCAAGCAAGCACTTTTGATGCTGGTTTGGTTTTTTTGAGGTAGGGTCTCACTCTAGCCCAGGCTGACCTGGAATTCACTGTGTAGTCTCAGGGTGGCCTCAAACTCAGGGCAATCCTTCTCCCAAGTGTTGAGATTAAAGGCTTGCGCCACCACACCTGGCTAGTTTTTTTTTAAAAAATTATATTTATTCATTTGCAAGCATATATAAACGTGTGTATGTAGAGAGACAGAGAGATAGAAAGCATGCCAAGGGGGCTGGAGAGATGGCTCAGCGGTTAAGGCACTTGCCTCCAGTGCCTAAGACCCCGGGTTCAATTCCCCAGGACCCACATAGGCCAGATCCACAAAGTGGTGGCCCTGGTGTTCTCTCTCTCTCTCTCTCTCAGCTTGAAAAATGAATAAATAAAATAAAAAAAAAAAAAAAAGCATGCCAAGGTCTCTAGCCTCTGCAAATGAACTCCAAACACATGCACCACAGTGTGTATCTGTGGCTTACGTGAGTACTGGGGAATCAGACTCAGGTTGTTAGGGTTAGCAGACAAGTGCCTTAACCTCTGAGCCATCTCTCCAGCTCCTTTAACATTGTTTTGATCTAAAAGGCTTTGCATCACTCAAGGTCACCTATGGTTTGTTTTGTTTTGTTTCTCTAAGAGTTTTCCAGTCTTCAGTTATGCCAGAGACTTGGATGGCTTTGAGTTAATCCTTGAATTTATTGCTGTGGGAGGCTCCAGCTTCCTCCTCTGCACACAGATACTTGGCTCTGATCTCCTGCTTGTCTTCAACATCCTTCGTTGCAAACAGCATTGTTCTCGCATTCTCCAGTTCATTGACCCACACATACCTCTCTCTGTACCATGACCAAACCCAGGGACCTGACAAGCCTAACTTTATAGGAAGGTTTGAAATCAAGACACGGGACTTACTCTCCAACTTTGTGCGCCTTCAAAATTCCTTTGGCTGTTCTTAATCCCTTGAATTTTAGCACCAAGAAGCTGGCTGAAATTCTAACAGGGGCTACATTGGGCCTGGAGACCACTTGCCATCCCCCTATTCTTCCATCATGCAGAGCCCCAGCCAGGATGGCTTCACTTGTGAACTCTACCAAGCAATGAAGGAATGCCAGTTCTTATTTAAATGATTATTAATACATATCAGTGTTTAAATGGTTTCTTTGAACAATGTTTTATCTTTTGTGGATCTTAACGATTATTCTTCTGTGAAAATTCATTTCTAAGACTTGCATTATTTTTGATGCTGTGATAACTCAAACTGGCGTTTTTGGTTTTTCCCAGTGCTGGGGATGGAACCCAGGGGTTTGAACATACTAGGCCAGTGCTCTGCTATTGGCCACACCCCTTAGCCCTGGTATGGTTTTATGTCATGGTTGTTTTGGTTGGTTGCTTTTAAAAAATATTTTATTTTATTTTTTCGAGGTAAAGTCTTACTTTAACTGAGGCTGACCTGACACTCTGTAGTCCCAGACTGGTCTTGAATTTACAGCAATCCTCTTGAGTGCTGGGATTAAAGGTGTACACTACCACGCCTGGCATTTATTTCATGATTTGATTGGTCAGTGAGTATGTAGAAACAGAATTGACTTTTGTATCTTAACCTGGTATCTGGCAAACTTGTAAAGTTGGCTTATGCTAATACTGTTTTTTGTTATCTGTGATGAGAGATGGTTTTGCTTTTATTTCCAGTGTGAATACCTCTTCTTTTCCTGTCTAATTGCCCTGGTGATTATCATTGCCTTCAGACATGTTGAAGAGAAATGGCAAGAGCAGACAGCTTTGTCTTCCTCCTCTTTTTTTTATTTATTATCCATAATGAGATACATTTAATGAACAAATAATGAGTTGTTATCCCCAGTTCCCCAATGCCCCTCTTCCCTGTCCCCAATCAGCTGGATATCCTCCTCCGTGGGCAGTCTGGATCAGTCCATGGGGTAGGGGATTATGGATAGCCTAGGAGTGTCTTCCTCCTCTTGTTAGAGCCAGAAAGCAGGCAGTCTCTTAGGAAGCCATAAGGTGTGCATATATGTGTGGAGGCCAACTTCAGATGTCTTCCTCAAGAAAACTGTCTACTTTCTCTGAGATAGGGTCTCTCATTGGCCTGGGGCTCACGAATTAGGCTAAACCCTTCTGTCTGACCTCTCCAAACCCTGGGATTACAGGTAAATGCTACCATACCTGGCATTTTACCTGGATACTGGGGGTGAACTTGTGTCTCATGCTTGTGAGACCATCTTCCCAGCCCCCCAATTTTGGGTTTTTATAGTTTATTGGATGCTTTTATTCAGAGGGGATGTGGATGGGTTAAGAGCTTTCTCTGTAGCCACTGAGATGATCATATGGTAGCGTCCCTCTAGTCTGTTGATATATTAATGGATTTTAAAAAATATTTTTATTTATTTGCAAGGGGAGAGAGAAAAAGAGAGGGAGGGAGGGAGGGAGAGAGAGAGAGAGAGAGAGAGAGAGAGAGAGAGAGAGAGAGAGAAAGAAAATGGGCATTCCAGGGCCTTCAGCTGGTGCAAATGAACTTCAGATGAATGTGCCACTTTGTGTATCTGGTTTTACATGGGAACTAGGGAATAGAACTCACACATCAGACTTCGTAAGCAAGCGCCTTTAACCATGGAACCATCTCCTCAGCCCAGCCCTGCCCTCATAGTTTTTAAAGACATAAGTAAATTTAGACATATGTACAGGGACAAAAATTTAATATGGAGAAAAATTCAGCTTAATCCCTATACTGTCTGTGTGTGTGTGTGTGTGTGTGTGTGTGTGTGTGTGTGTGTGTTGAAAAGCTAACTTTGGAGGTTAGGAATGAACAAAGGGCCAAAATTTGCCAAGGCGTCATTGTAAATTTGTGTACATAGGCCAGTGGACAACTCTGGATGTCATCCTCAAGAAAGCTGTCCATTTCCTCCTTGAGACAGTGTGTCTCATTGGCCATTTAGACTAGCAGGCCAGGGCTGAAGAGATGGCTTAGCAGTTAAGGTGCTTGCCTGCAATGCAGAAGGACCTGAGTTAGATTCCCCAGTGCCTATGTAAAGCCAGATACACAAGAGGGTGCATGTGTCTGGAGTTCATTTGCAGTGGCTGGAGGCTCTGATGTGCTCTCTGTCTCTCTCTCTCTGTCTCTCTCTCTGTGTCTCTCTCAAAGAAAGAAAGAAAGAAAGAAAGAAAGAAAGAAAGAAAGAAAGAAAGAAAGAAAGAAAGAAAGAATAGACTAGCAGGCCAGCAAGCCCCAAGACCTCCCCACCCCACCCTCTCTGACACTGGGGTTCCAGCACATGTCACCACACTTAGAAGTTTCACATGTGTGCTGGGGATCCCAACTCAGGTCCTCAAGCTTGCAAAACAAGTATTTTACTAACTGAGCCCTCTCCCTAGCCATGGCTAAGGTGTTTTTGACAAAGAAGCATGGGCTTGTACTGCCATGATTTTGGCACAGAACGGAGCATCTGGAAATGGATCCAGACCTGTGAGCACCATCTAGAACCCAGATGATCACTGAGAGTCACAGGCAGCTGATTATCCACAGGTAATATTGACTGTTGGCCCTTCATCACACCATGGGCATCAAGAAGCCCTGGGCAGACCAAAAGTCTTAACACGTGGTGGAATGGAGAGGTGGCTCAGTATGAAGGTGCTTGCTTGTAAAGGCTGACATCCCAGGTTCGATTCCCTAGTAAAGCCAGATGCACAAAGCGGTACATGCATCTGGAGTTTGCCTGATGTGCCCATATGCATTCTGTCTCTCAAATAAATATATATATTTTAAAGTCTGGCACATGGAAATCCAAACCAGTCACAGAAAAATAACAATGCAGACTATTATCCCTAGGATGGGAAAGAGTCTAAGATGAGAGAAAAAGCATATTGAATCATGTTAAAATTTAAAATTGGTGGCTCAGTCCGGGCTTGGGGATGCACACCTTTAATCCCCGCACTTGGGAGGCAGAGGCAGGAGGATCACCGTGAATTTGAGGCCACCCTGAGACTACAGAGTAAATTTTAGGTCAGCCTGGGCTAGAGCAACACCCTACCTCGAAAAACCAAAATAAATAAATAATAATAAAAATCGGTGGCTCAGTATAAGGCCATAAATGAAGGGAGGGTCTCTACAACACTTGTCATGGATCAGCTTCTAAAACAGCCAGCCACAGTTGGGGCTGTAGAAAGCAAGCAATGAGAACAGACCAGGCCCTGGTCGTGGGCAGAGACAGGCGGGTGGGTGAGGATGGCAGCCATGGGAGTGGGCATAGACAGAAGTCGTACATGGCCGGGACAAGACAAAACCTAGTTAGAAAACTGGTAAGGGACCTTGAGGTACAGCTGACGGGTAGGAAAGTTGGGCTGGGGAGGGATTGAAGTACCCCCAGGCCCAGCTACCCTGAGGGACACAGAGGCCACTACAGTGCTCCCGAGAGCTTTGGGCTGAGGAAAGCATGTGTGTATGTGCGTTGGGAGTGCTCCCGTCTTAGTATGTGCAGAGTGTCCCTGATGGGGCACAGGTGGCTCCACAGGTGAGCCCAAGCATTGACGCATGTGTGTATGAGCTGTGGTGTGGGCCACAGAAAACTAGACAGGCAGTGCCCATGAGAACTACTCGCTGCACTGCCTGTTCCCACCAGTAGGAGCTAGAACAAGGGGCCAGACTTTTTAATTTTTATTTTTTAGCATCTCCTGTGTGGCAAGCCACCTGGTGTGCATTCTGTCATTTAATCTTCACCCTCTGCCCCAAGGACACAAGAGAGCTGTGGACACTTATCTGAGGTCTCCAGCTGGTAAAGGGGCACCTGGATCTAACCTGGGTCTGGCCTTTTGATCAACCACCAGGGTCAGTGGGCTGTGGCAGGTTGGGGTCCCTGGGATAGCCAGCAAGGTGCTGAGCATGCACCCTAATAGCTCCCCAGATCCCTCCCTAGAGAGACCAGAGAACAGCTGCGCCTGCTGGCCCAGCAGCCCTCCCTGCCCCCTCCTGAGCAACCTCATTAGGGATTCTGCTGGTGTCACCAGCTAATTAGTGTCATGTTAATTGAGCGTTCAGGAGGCTGCCACCTCCAAGGGCGGAGTGTCACAGTGAAGGGGAATGCAGATGCATTCTGTGCCCAGGAACCCCTCCTGCCCTACAGAAACCCTAGATGCCCCCCTCATTTCAACACAGAATGCCCGCTTCGACTTCCGGAGCCTTTGTGGAGCCCACTGTGGGTGTAAGTGGCCATGCTCACTGACCACTTGCATGCAGGGTACCCAGCACACCTGTCACTCTCCTTGAGAAAATGGCATGTAACCCCAGAAACCTGACACTCCAGGGGGCATGCTTCTTGAGTCCAAGGGGCCTGGACACTTCAATAGGCTGCCGGCCGCTTGTTGCTCTTGGCAGTGAAACACTCTTCCCCACAGAGGATGTCAGCCCCAGCACATGCCTCAAAGACTGAAGCCTGTCCACGGCCACCTTCCTGCCTTCCTGGAGGAGCTAGTCTCTGTCCATGATAGAGTCCTGGGGACAGCATCAGGAGTTCTGGGCTGGTGCCTTCCCCATCTCCCTCTGGAGGAACAAGTACCACATTCCACCCTTCATGGTGCCTGGAGCAATGGAGCAGCCCTTCATTCCTTTTACAGATGAGAACTGAGGCAGCCCGAGGTCACCCACAGTCAAGGTGAAGACCATGAACAGGCTCCAGACAAGGATTTGCTTCTCAGTGCTGGGGGGGGGGGGATGGCTCGCCCCCCTCACCCCTTCCTCCTTCTGGCAGCCAGAGGCGCAGCAAAGCCTTCTTTCGTGTTTCCCCAAGGCAACATTAAACCCCACTCAGAGGGCTGGTTTTAATTGGCTTAATATACTCGTTAATAACCGCGTCTATTTAACGCACCTGTAAAAGGCCCATGACATTAACTTAATGGCAGTGACGATGCGCCCGGCACTTCCAGCCAGCCTTTTAAATCTCGAGACAAGCCTTTAATGGGGGCCACGTGGATGGCGATGAATCGGGAAAGAGATGAGCAGGGGAGGGGCTGCCCAGGTCACAGGGGCTTCCTCGGTTCCTGTACATTTGGGTCCTCTGCCCATCAGTCTGGGATTTGTGCTGTGGACCCTTGCTTGATATCCTGTCCCCTGAATGTCTAACCCCTTCTGGGACCCAGTCCCCCATCCCAAGGCTACATCAAGGACTAAAGGAAGGGCACAGTGGCTGGCCCAAAGGGAACATGTGACAGAGAAGCCATTGGCATATAAAAGGAAGCCAGGGGGTTACATACAACATGTGCGTCTAGGGCCTGGGTCAGGAAGGGACATCACAGAGGAGGTGTGGACCAGGTGTCCAGGGCTTTAAATGCCACCTTGAACAACACAAACAGGCTCGGGAGAGGCTATTAGGCAGTGGGAGCCTGGAAGTGGCAGAGAAATGTCAAAATCAGTGCTGCTAACATTGGCGCCCTCTTGGAGCTAAGCTCCGCCATCCCTTTACCCTGCTTGCAAAACCCCGTGAGGTCTACAGCAGCACCGAGCCAGTTCAGACCAGAGAAAACAGGCTCAGAGAAGCACACTGGGGCATCTGAGGGTGTACAGCCAATGCGGAGGATTTTAACCAGTTCTAGAACAGTCTGCCTTCCACCTCCCTCCCTGAGGTACTGCAAGACAGCCCATCATCACCTCGGCAAGCCAGGGGTGGGGGGGATAGAGGGATGTCCAGTGGGCTGCTTAAGACCAAGGAAAGAGGAGAACGCTTTGAAGAGGGCTGTGAATTCAGGGACAGAGGGGCACCAGCATCCCAGCTCCACAGGACCCACGGAGGGCAAAGGGAAAACATCCTGTTCCATCGTAGTTCAAAGGCATTCATGGCTGGCCGCCAGCAGTTACGGGACAGTGAAGAGATCTCATCCTGACATTGCAGAACCCAGTGCTCCTCAGAGTGGGCCCTTTGTTGGCATCTGGTATTCTTTTCCTTCGGGTCATAGTTCTGCCCCCTCGAGAGGGAAGGAGAGAGACTGGTGGGCGTTCTGGGACAACAGTCTGGAACCTCTTCTTTCCTCAGCCTGGTCTACACACATTCCCTGTACTGTTAAGAAACCTCACTTTTAGCCAGGCGTGGTGGCGCACGCCTTTAATCCCAGCACTCGGGAGGCAGAGGTAGGAGGATTGCCGTGAGTTCAAGGCCATCCTGAGACTACAGAGTGAATTCCAGGTCAGCCTGGACTAGAGCAAGACCCTACCTCGAAAAACTGGAAAAAAAAAAAAAACCTCACTTTTGAAAAGCCCAGCAAATCCTACTGTTGCTGAGGACCTATGGAGCCGTCTGTGACAGCCAGTCTTGTCAACCTGATGGGATTTAGGATCACCATAGGAACAAATCTCTGGGGATATCTCTGAGGGATTATCTAAATTAAGTTTATTGAGGTGAGAAGACAAACCCTAACTGTAGGGGTCCCTGACTGAATAAAAAGCACACTTTAATCCCAGCACTCGGGAGGCTGAGGCAGGAGGATCACTGTAGTTGGAGAGCTATCGAGTGAGTTCTAGATAAGCCTGAGCTAGAGTGAGACCCTACCTCAAAATAACAAAAACATAAATAAGATCAAATAATAGGAGAGAGCGAGCCCAGCACAGGCATTCAGTGCTCTCTGCTCCCTGATAACAGATGAGGTGGGACCAGCTGCACCCCGCTTTCCCCACTGTACCCTCACCCCATGAGCGGAAAACCAACCCTTCCTCCTTCCTTAGATTGTTTTCGTCAGGTATTTTGTCTCAGCATTGTGATAGGTAACTAACACACCCCTTTCCACCCAGTCACCTGGGAAATCCCAAGTCTTAGCACTCTGAAAGTTAAAGGAAGAGAGGTCCATGGTCCGCTGCCGGCATTGCTGTGGCCTGAGTGGGGAGTGTGGAACATCTTGGTGGCAGGGTGTCTGGGAGGATAGCAGCTTGCCTCATGGGGGCCAGGAGCAGAGGTAGCAGAGCCAGGAATAAGCGTACTCTTCAAACACTCACTCCCAGTGACCTCCTTTCTCCAAACAGGCTCGGTCTCCCTGATATCCACTCTGTATGAACTCATGGACAGATTAATGCAATGATGTTGTTTATAGCACCCTTGTGATCCAGGTACCTCTCGATGGCGCCACCTGCTGGGGACCAAGCGTTAAACACACGAGCCATTGGGGGATGCTTCATGTGTGAACTACAACAGATGGGGTCTCCCCATAGCTCTGAACCCACCACTTCGAGAGCACACTTAGATGCTTGTGTTGGCTTCTGGCCCAGCAGTTGGCACTGAACACCCCCTGCCTGTCACCTGACTGCTTTCTCCAGATGCCCAGAGGCATCTACACTCAGGCTACTTCAAGGCACCCCTCCATCCCATCATTCAGCCCACTGTACACTGATGCTCTGGTTCCTATGGCAACATGTCAAGTTATCAAAAAAAAAAAAAAACAGTGTCAAGCAGCCCTTGTGCTTGGGAATAGGGTTAGGACAGTGAGGACAGCATGTCTCTGCCCCAAGGTGCTCCTTAGAGTTGGAGGAAGAAGTGCTGGAATCTTCTAAACACTTATGTGGTGGGTGAAGCTGGCTGTTGCTCAGACACCCACCTGTGGCCTTTCTCTATGTGGCTGGGTTCCAAGGACAGATGTTCAGATGAAGTCACATTGCCTTTTACAGCCTAGCTATGAAAGTCACCTGGTGTTACTTCCGGCCGCTGCAGTTCTGGTCAATACAATTGAGCCACTCAGGCAGTTTGGGTCAAATGATTGAAAATTGGACTGATGTTTGTAGGAGTCGTGTCCAAGAATGTGTGGATGTGTTTTAGTGCCTCCCTGCTGCCTCAGTCCTGCGTCTGGGGCTGGGGCTGCCCACTCCTTAGATCCTGCTGAATCTCTGAGCAGGATTCTGCCTGCGTGGAAGGGCCCACAAAACAGTGGGCCATTGTGGGGGCTGGAGGGGGGTGGTGCACAGGCCTGGTAAGCTCATCCACCCGTGTCTCCATCAGGCATTCAACACAGCATTCTTGGGCTTCTACTGTCTCCTGTGGGCAGTGGGACCCCAAGAGTACACAGAGAGCCAGATCATGTGTGAGGACAAGCCAGTGACAGTCTGCTGTGGCCCATGCAGTGATGACAGATTCCTTTGGGAGAGTCAGGGCAGGTGGGGAAGGAACAGCATTAAGCTGGACCCCCGACTTCTCCAGAGGGCCACGTGCCCCCACCACTTTGTTCCCATCCTCTCCTCTGCTAAGAAGCCTACCCTGATGGCTCCCCAGCCCTTCCAGGAGGACCTTCCCTATTTCCTTTCATTGACTAAGCAGATGTGCAATGGTTCTGAGCACTCATAGCTGGTCCCTTCCATGAGAGGGCCGAGCTTAGGGGCCAGGTATGGCTCCAAGCCATTCCCACTGCACTCTGTGTTTCAAGCACCCAGAGGTGGGCTGGAAGAAAGTTCCTCAGAGAAAAGGGCATAAGGGCAAGAATCGCCATTCCAAAGGCCTAAGGGATCCCATAATTAAGACAGGTTTGCATCTGGGGACTTTGGGAGCCTGGAGACTTGTGCATGCCAAAAGGTTCTCACCTTCTAGACCATAAGGTGGACAGAGCCCTCCAAGCACAGCCCAGTTGGTTGACCCAGGACCACTGCTGGACAGAGGCAAGGGCAGGAATGACAGCTACCCAAGCAGGGCCACCACTGTCTTTGAGCAGTCAGATAGATTCTGACCCTCCCAAAAGGTGGCCCTCTAATTGTGCTGAAGAGTGAAGTCTTCGGGTGTCCCCTGGGGTGAAGTGACCTGGAAGGCAGACAGGCACCAGCTCCTCCCTGTGTTAGTCGTGTCCACTCCTTGCTGCTCTGTAAAATGGGGACCTGCATGCATCATCTCTTGTCGTGTGACAGGTGACTCCAACACTCTGGCTTGAAACAGCATGGATCATTTCTCCTGTCTCATGGCTGGGAACTCGGGATCAGCTTGGCCGCTCAGGGTCCCTCACTCCACGATCTTCCCCAGGTCCCCACATGACTGGGCTTCCCCTTCAGCAAGTGCTGTTGAGAGCCAGCTGGGAGGAAGCTAGAGTGTCTGTAATGACAAGCCTCAGAAGCCACTCCCTTCCTAAAGTCTTGCTGCCTATACAGTTCTGCCCCACCTGGTGTGGGACGTGGGCACTGCATGGGCATGAACACCAGGTGATCAGAATCATTAAGGCCAGGCAGGTCTTGGGCACCAGCTACCCCATGTCATAACCTGCATTCTCATCTGTAAAGTGGGATCACCACCCACCTCTCACAGTTTCCCAGCCCTCCAAACACAAGCCGCCCAGGAAATAGCGGCAGTGGGCACACAGCCTGGCTCCTAGTTAAGTGCTGGTCCGAAAGCTCTGCACCCTTGGGGAGCCCCACGGACCATCTGGGGGTATGGTGCACTTCCTTTCAGAGGATGGGGACAGAGAACAGGCATCCCCCCATTCTTAAGGTTTTAAACACCTAATTTATCCCATCCGTTAGATAGATTTTGTAGATTTAATCATTTTCACAGTTGGTGGCTCATTGGATACTCAAGATAAACTCCAAATGAAAGTATAATGGTGAGGACAAATGAGTTTTCACACCACAATGGCAGAAACTTGCTTGGGAAGAGAGTTTAAGAGGAATGAAAATACACACAGATATCATTTTTTTTTTCTTCCCAGCAGCTGCTTTTGCTGAGTCTGGTAGGTTTCCACAGCTAATTTCACCAGTTTTGTTCATCTGTAAAATTGCATAAAAGTGACATTTTTGTGCTCATTATAGCAACTGCTGATTTATGGCTAGCAAATGAAGAACTGGTCCCTTTTTTTTGTGGGACTCTCCGAGCAGTGCTAAGTGCCCATGAAATTGCTTGTATAATGTAGTTTAAATCCAATCTCAGAGAAAGATTCCCCCGTTGGCCAAAGTGACATTTCCATTCTCCACACTGAGTTTATTTTAGGCCACTTAGTAGGGGGCCACCCTGAGGAGGGCCAGGGTGGGGACCCACAGTGGGTTCACCTGCCAGGCCCAGGTTCTGCCTTCATGGCCCTGCTGCCCTGCTACTCCTGAACCTCTTCCGTAGCTGCCCAGTTCCTCATGGTGGGGCTCTCCTGGGCATTTTAGTAGCACACAGGTCCTACTCATTGGAAGCACACATACCCCATCTGTGATGAACATATGTCTCCAGATGTCAGCAGTGTGTCCCATGTAATGAGAAGCCACCCCACCATGCAGAGGCCCTCCCTGTGCTGGCCCAAGCTCTCCCAGGTGTCTCCTGAGTTTCCTCCCTAAAGCAAGCTGCTCTGACCCCTGCTGATGACAACGGCACCAGGACAACCTTCCTAACCTGAACCTCTGTCCCACTGCATCTGGCAGAGGAAGCTTCTCTCCTCTTGCCCTCCTCACCCCTTGAACATGGTCTCACGTGATGGGCATACGTTTTTCTGAGAAAGGTGTCTGACCTGTCCATCCCAGAACACTCAGATGGGCCATGAACCTCAGGCAGTGCAGGAGGCAGCCTGGGGCTGGCAGACACCCTGGGCATGTACCGTCCGTCACACCTGACTTGTTAAACCCTCACAGCTGCCCTGGGAGCTTTGACAACATCAGCACCCCACTTTATAGATTAAAAACACTGAGGGGTTAGTGTGGTGAAGCCCCTTGCCTAAGTGCCTATCACAGTTCTCCCAAGTACCTGCTGTGCACCTCACCCTCCTGGGCCCCTTGGCACCATCAGTACACACCCTGACAACCTGGCATCATCACTCCCATTCCACAAGTGGGGAAACTGAGGCTCAGCTGGGCAAACAATTTACCCAATGCCATGCAGCCCATGTATCCAAGGCTCCGCCCAGACCTTGCTGGCACCATAGCCAAGGTCTTTCCCTGTGCCTCACACCACTCCGTCCTGACCCTTCTTCCTGCCTCTTGGCTCCAGGGAGGATGTGGTCTGCATTGTCTCAGGACCCAGAGAGGAGTCTGCCCATCAACAACCTTCCTTCCCCATGGCAGGGCCCATTGTGCCCACCTATAGTGGGTGAGTCAGACCACCTGGATGAATGGCATTCAGTATGAGTGACAGGTGCACCCAGCATCAGCGTGTTGTCGAGGGGCTGGCAGGACCCAATGCTGGCAGGACCCTGCATTGGAAGTGTACGGCACGGATGGTTCTCTCTCTGAACCTCACGCTTTGGTCCAAAGCTTAGAAATGTGGAAGGAATCATGGAGGAAAATGATTGTTAAGAAGCAGGGAGCAAGCAATTGAGGAAAGGAGAGGGGCAGTTCCTGAAGTTCTGCTGGGAGCTGTGGCCACCAGGTTGGGTCAGGTCTCACCCATGTCTCTGTTCCTCCCCCAGGCGAATCGGTGGCCAGCTCCATGCATTCCTCCCGCTACCCGAGCCCGGCTGAGCTGGACGCCTATGCTGAGAAAGTGGCCAACAGCCCGCTGTCCATCAAGATCTTCCCCACCAACATCCGGGTGCCGCAGCACAAGCACCTGGGCCGCACAGTCAACGGCTATGACACCAGCGGCCAGCGCTACAGCCCCTACCCACAGCATGCCACCGGCTACCAGGGCCTGCTGGCCATCGTCAAGGCGGCCGTCTCCTCTTCGGGCACTGCCGCATCCTCCGGTCCTGCCAAGAGCGTGCTCAAGAACGCCGAGGGCAAGCGGACCAAGCTGTCACCCGCCACTGTGCAGGTGGGCATCGCTCCCTACCCGGCGCCCAGCACTCTGGGACCCTTAGCCTACCCCAAGCCACCCGAGGCTCCTGCCCCTCCACCTAGCCTGCCTGCAGCCGCCACGGCCACCTCTGTCATCCCCTTGCCGGGCCGAGGCCTATCCCTCCCACCCTCCAACCTGCCCTCCATCCACAGCATCCTCTACCAACTCAACCAGCAGTGCCAGGCCCCGGGTGCTGCACCCACCGCCTGCCAGGGCGTAGGTGTTCCCCAGCCCAGCCCAGCCAAGCACGGCCCTGTGCCTGGCTTCCCCAGCATGGCCTACTCAGCTACTGCTGGTCTACCCGACTGCCGGAAAGGCACAGAGCTGGGCCAAGGAGCCACGCCTGCCCTGACACTGGCTGGGGCCACCAAGTCTGCAGGATATGCAGATAGTGGCCTAGATTACCTGCTGTGGCCACAGAAGCCACCCCCACCCCCACCCCAGCCGCCACATGCCTATGGCGGTAGCACTGTGGCCAACAAGTCCCCTGAGGCTTGCGGCGGACGGGCCTATGAGCGGCCCAGTGGGTCACCCCTCAACTGTGGCGTCGGGCTGCCCACCAGCTTCACTGTGGGCCAGTACTTCGCTGCCCCCTGGAACAGTGTGCTGGTGACTCCTACCAGTGACTGCTACAACCCGGCCACGGTGGCCGTGACCGAGCTGGGGCCTGGGGTGGCCCGGGAGCTAGCCGGGCCTCCTGTGGGTGCACTCTCCAGCCTGACCAGCAAGAGTGTGTGCAACACATCCGTGCTGAGCAGTAGCCTGCAGTCGCTGGAGTACCTCATCAATGACATCCGGCCGCCCTGCATCAAGGAGCAGATGTTGGGCAAGGGCTACGAGACCGTGGCCGTGCCCCGGCTGCTCGACCATCAGCACGCCCACATCCGCCTGCCTGTCTACAGATAAGGTCTGCCTGCCCTCAAGACGACTGGACAGATGGATGGGGCGCTGGGGAGGGAGGGAGAGAGGCCACAGAATGGGGTAGGCAGCTAGCAGAGGCATTCAGTCCCACCCTGTACCCACAGGGAAGCCAGACTGGCTGCTGCTTTGCTGCCGGGGATGGGGGATGACAGGGTGACCTCACATGCCAAGGCTTCTCCCACCACCTGCCCCAGGGCTGGGCCAGTGGTGAGAGCCATCCTCCCTCCCTCCTCTAGATGGGGAGGAAGAAACCACTGGGACACAGGAAGAGTTTTGGTCTCCAGCACTCAGGCCCTGGGGATGCAAGAGGAAACGGGGTGTTCCAGCCAGAGTAGGGGATCACACCCTGGGTCTCTACCCACAATCCCCCAGCCAAGGGGGTCTATAGAAGTTCCTGGGCTCAGAGTGTCTCTTTTCCCCCACCCCAACCATTCCAGGTGAAGACCACTTATTCCAGGCTCAACGACCCTGTGTTCCTCCTGACTCCCCCACACCCATTCCTTCCTAACAAGAACCATGCCCCATCCCTGAATACCCTGGACCAATCTCTCTGTTCTTCCCAACACATCCATCAGATAGGGCTTCTGGGCACAGGTGGTATACTGCACAAGGGCACCTTGTCCAAGAAGATACCACTTGCATCCTAGACTTGTATATTACATTTTTTTTTTTTTTGCGTCTTTGAGGAAGGGGTGTCATTTTCCTATTCACACAAAGATGGCACAGGGGATAGCAAGGGGCCTTCAAGTTTTAACTCCATTCAGAAGATCCCCTACCTACCTTGCCTTCTTGGTGTGTGGGGGGGAGGGGGATCTCCTGGGAACCAGTGGTTGTAACTGGGAGACCCAATCCAACTCCCTTTCTCTACCCTCCCCCTCAGGCCTAGCCTACACTATTGTGGGGGTAGGTAAGCCCAAGAAGTCCCCAAGGCCTGCAGTTCCCCAGTCCTAGCCCCTGGGCACTCCGGAAGCGGTACTGTATCTCTCCAAGGCCTGTTCAAGCACTAAGTGCATTTACAAATCTCTGAGAATGTTTTTTTATACTAAAATTGACCATTATATTCTACTGTGAGAAGTGCGGTCTGCTGCACTATATTGTTTTAAAAACGAAGAGAAAGAAAAAAAAAAGGAAAACACAGATGGTGTCTCGGCTGTCTGTTGGCTTGGTTCACAGCTCTTGTTTCCCCGCTAAGACTTTCTCCCTTCCTGAGGGATCCTGGGGAGGCTGCCCTAGGGAGCCTCCAGGAGTGAGGTGTACCATGCTTCCTTTGGAACAGGGTGCCGCCTTGTGCCTGCCACCTCACAGGCGGGAATAAAGTGGGACCCAGATCCCAGCCCCTGGGGCTCTTCTTCAGACCTGTGGTGGCTCTGGTAGGGTTTCCTCCCCAGCTGCTGTTTGTCAGACTTTCTGCTTCCCTGATGGCTGGGTGGTGGGGACAGTCCTGCCATCTTCCTGGCCACCCTTATCTAAGCTGGGCCACGCACCCAGCCTGCCCCGAGGCTCAGCATTTACAAGGCACCAACCGTTGCATGCAGGGACTCACAATGCCCTTGTAAGGGGAGAAGTCACCTGCCTGAGCAAGTTTTCAGGAAGTGGGGTTCACACCCCCAAAGCATGGCTACCTCCTTACAACCTGTCCCTGTTGCGCAAGGGCACCTACTTACGCTTCTGCCTGGCTCTTGGCTTGCCAGCCTGACATCGGAGTCAGTGGAAAATGAGGGCTCCCAATCAGAGGCAGGCTGACCGATGTGGTACGCAAGACAGGCCAGGGTGGCTGCTTCCCCAAGCTCGGGTCCCCAAGTCTGTCAGCACACGGGGAGACACCAGGTCTCCTCGAGCCTCATAGCAGACCACAGCCCAGTGCCACATGTGGGCAAGAACGGGCCTCTCCGAGCTGGGCCCATGAGCCTGGCACATTTGCCAGCCACACGGAGCAGGAGACCAGGCCTGCTGAGCAAGGTCAGGTGTGCCGACTGGGGGTATCCCACATTTCCATCTCAGGAGACCCTGAGTTGGTTTGTCCCAAAGGGCCACATGTCAGTGATGGAATCCAGTGAGGACAGAGGCAAGGTAGGCCACACTGGACCAGGTGCCCACCTTTGAGCTTCCTCAGGTTGCAGGGGTCTGTGGGTACAGGGCATGTGGAGACACTGGTCACAGCCAAAGCTCAGTCCTATGGCCAAGTTCCTTCTCCCTGGGGCTGTCCCCTTGGGAGCTGAGATGATGGGTCACTTTAGGGGCTTTGTGTTGCCCGGGGTTTACAGTCGCCTTAGATCCCTCTTGGACAAGGCCAAGGACACCAGTGCCATTGAACCCAACAGGCCTCAGCCACCATAAGCGGTTTCACACCAGGCTCAGCTCTGAACATCTCAGACAAGTGAGCACAGGTGAGGCTCATGAGGCCCCCCAAATTCAGGTCAGAGCCTAACAGTCCCCAGCTGAGGCCAGAGAACCTGGCCTTGGCTCCCTACACAACCTTGACACCACCCCAACCCCCGCATGGGGGCCTGTTGGCCTCTAGAAACTCAGACCAGAAAACTTCATGTCCTCCACCTTTCTGCCATGTCTGCGACCCTTCTCGGTCTCTCTGCCAACACGCAGGGACTCCTCCCATGACACTATCATGGCCCCACAGCACTCGGCTGAATCAGCGACATGGTGGCCAGGTGTGCAGCAGGACAGCCACTACCATTTCCACACTGGCCACCTCCCCACTTTGCATGAATGAGAGCTGCCGGGGCGTGGGGCAGGCTGACAGGAGGGATGGACAATCTGACACTTACCTGTCCAGGATGGCCGTGTGTTTTCTTCACTCAGATCCCTGCCTTAGACCGTTCTCTCCAGGAAGTCCACACAAAGCCAGGACAAATTCCATTTCTGAACTTGACCTCAAAACAGCAAAGCACCTTTGAAGTCCTGCTGCCTGAACTGAGGCTTCAATGTCAAATCAGACTCCTCCCACATCACCTAAACCTCCAGGTCACATGGAAGGTGGAACCATCCTGGTGGGCGTGGATATCCAATAAGAGAGAGGGCCAGGCCAGCCTATGAGCTTTCTGTTGAATTCAACAGCAGAAACTAAGTGTGGTGCCTGTCTATAATCCCAGCATTCAGGAGGATGAGCCGTGACATCACAAATTCAAGGCTAGCCTGGGCTACATAGCAAGATGCAGGTTCAAAACAAAAAAACATCTGCCGGGCATGGTGGCGCACACCTTTAATCCCAGCACTTGGGAGGCAGAGGTAGGAGGATCACTGTGAGTTCAAGGCCACCCTGAGACTACATAGTGAATTCCAGATCAGCCTGGGCTAGAGTGAGACCCTACCTCAAAAACCAAAAAATCTGCCTGGAGAGATGGCTCAGTGATTGAGGGCGATTGTTTGCAAAGTCTACCCTGCCAGCCAGGGATTCAATTTTGTTTGTTTGTAGTGGCAAGAGTCATGCATGTGCACTTAGACACGCACACACGGGAAAAATGTTTTTTAAAAAATCCCCTCCAGGGCTGGAGAGGTGGCTCAGTGGTTAAGGTGATTGCCTGCAAAGCCTGAGGACCCGGGTTGATTCCCCAGTACCCACGTAAAGCCAGATGCACAGAGTTCCTTTGCCGTGGTTGGAGGCCCTGGTGCATGGTGCACCCATTCTCTCTCTCTCTCTCTCTCTCTCTCTCTCTCTCTCTCTCTCTCTCTCTCTCTCTCTAATACAAATAAATAAAATTTTTTTAGTCTCCTCCAGCTCACCAGAGAGTGGAAAGGGACAGGAAAAGTCAAGCAAACTGTTCCCAGTATCTCATGAACACCATGAGTGACCACAGACAACTCTGGTCTCTCCAAGCCCTCAGCCTCGATTCCTGGTTCTTTCAAAGGTGCACCTGAACTTGGTCAGACAGAATGGGTGCCAATGTGGGGGCAGGTGATTCTTCCCCCAGTACCTCTTAACCCTGTTACAACTGGGGAAACCGAGGCCCAGAGGGAAAGAACTCAGTGTCTTCAGTTGCAACACAAGGCCTAGTGATACCTACCCCCCAGCACGTGCCATGGCTCAATTTAGGACTCTGACTTTGGGGTGGGGGGAAACTGGCACATTTGGCAAATGCCCCCGACTTTGGGTCTGGATCTCTGCCCTGGTCAGCAAGAGACTGGGTGCTGGTCAGTGACCCTCAGCCCCACAGTCACAAGCAGAAACAAGAGGACGCTCCGGCGTGCTGAGTCGCTAAGGTAGGACTGCGTGCATTAAACGCATTTTCTAAACATGATGTTTTCTTATTTTTGGTTTTTCGAGGTAGAGTCTCGCTCTAGCCCTGGCTAACCTGGAATTCACTATGTAATCTCAGGCTGGTCT
>PVHP010030481.1:0-22131 GCA_004024765.1 Zapus hudsonius | reverse complement strand
CAAACAAACAAACAAACAAATCCTTCTATCTCCAATTGACCTGGAACTAACTTTGTAGTCCAGACTGCCTTGAACTCATAGTGATTTTCCTGCCATAGACTACTGAGTACTGGAGTTAAGGCATAAGCCACCATGTCCAGTTAGAGTACTTTAAAAAAATAAGTATTTTTTTTAAAGGTATAGTGGGAGACTTTATTTAAAGGAAAACAGGAAGTTACAGAGTCCTCCAGCCATCAGTGAGGAGAGAACAGGTGGGAGAGGGTTTAACAAAATCTATGCTGTTCAGCTAAACAAGCAGGAAAAGGAAAGATAACAGAGGGCTCCCGTCATGAGGAAAATGGTTCATGTGGGAAGATCCTGAGCCCCCCCCTCCTCACCCGGCCATTGGGCCAGAGTGAGGGAAGGCCTTACCTTTTGTAAGGTCTGGAAATTTAGGAATCCTCCTCCTAGGATGCCATGTGGGAAGAAGAGCAAAAAAAAAAATAAGTATTTTATAGATTTATTTGAGACAGATAGGACGGAGGGGCATGTCACGCCAGGGCCTCCTGCTGCTGCAAAGAAACTCCAGATGAATGTGCCACTTTGTGCATCTCTGGTTCTGGGGAATTGAACCCAGACTTTCAGGCTTTGCAAGCAAGTGCTCTAGCCCTGAACATCTTTGGTAGTTAATAGTTAAAATATATTGTGAACATTTTGTATCTTTTTAAAAAGGTGGTTGGCTATTGGGAACTTCATAGTTATCTTTGTGGCTTCCAGTACATTTGTGTTGGGCATGGCTGCTTTAACTGTTGAGTTTAGCTGGTTAGACTAGGACTTCAATAATTAAAGTCATGAGTTTTGCTTGCTTTGGCCAGAGTATCCTAACTAACATGTTAACTTGTCAATAGTTCTACTTTAATGAAAATTCTAAAGCGATGACAATAACAGCAGTACCTGTGCTTTATTGAGTTAATACACGGTTTGAATGAGACTGCACAATAGTGTCTGGCATAGATTAAACACAAATAATTAGCTGTTTTAAAATTTATTAACACAATGCCTGGCTCATAATAGGTGCTTGTTAGTTGATTATGTGCTAGCTATGAAATCATTAACTGATTAACTGTGGTGTGTATTATACCGTGTACCACTTGATTGGACACTGTCGGCATGCCAGTGTCCGGCACTCTGGATTTCATCATTCAAGAGTTACTTTTTCAGTTCAGCTATGTGCAGGTGGCTTGGATGGTGCTAGGGATAAAAAAATAAGCAAACAAGACATTTTAATGGGGCTTTTAGAAAAAGGATTTTTAAAAAAGGATTTTTATTTATTTGTAAGCAGAGCGTGACAGAGAATGGACACACCAGGGCCTCCAGCCACTGCAGACAAATTCCAGATGCATGTGCCACTGGGCATCTGGCTTTGCATGGTTACTGGGGAATCAAACCCTGGTCGTTAGGCTTTGCAGGCAAGCAGCTTAACCACTGAGCCATCTCTCCAGTCCCCCTCCAACTTTTTAAAAAAGTCTTATTGTGAAGTTGCCTTTCATTGAGAAAGGGAATGCTATGGGAGTAGAGTAGCTTGAGTTGGGTAGGAGGGAGAGGACAGGGCAGGTAGAGGTAGACAAAGAATTTGATTTTGACATGTTCTGCATATGATGCTTGTGAAGTATATAGTCAGAAATGCAGGCAGATACATGAATCTGATGCTTGGGAGGGATCTGGTCTGGAAATATTACAGGAATCGATCAGCATATAGATGGTACTATAAGCAGTTAAATGCCACTCAGAGCTTGAATAAGATCTTGAACTTACGGTTAAAGAAAGGAGTGTTTTTTTTTTTTTTTTTTTTCGAGGTAGGGTCTCACTCTAGCCCAGGCTGACCTGGAATTCACTATGTAGTCTCAGGGTGGCCTTGAACTCATGGTGATCCTCCTACCTCTGCCTCCCAAGTGCTGGGATTAAAGGCGTGTGCCACCACGCCCAGCTAAGAAAGGAGTTTTGATACAACTTTTTTCTTTTTTCTAATATGTGAGTAAATAAACAATTTTAATTTCTCATTTCTTTTCAGTTAACAGAAGATGAAATAGCTACAATATTACAATCAACTCTTAAAGGCCTAGAATACCTTCATTTTATGAGGAAAATACATCGAGACATCAAGGCAGGAAATATTTTACTAAATACAGAAGGACATGCAAAACTTGCAGATTTCGGAGTAGCAGGTCAACTTACGGTAAGTAGAAATGTTTATTTGTATACTTTCAATTTTGTCTTAAGGAAGCAGTTTTCTTTTGCTTGCTTTTTGTTTGTTTTTGTTTTTTTTGAGATAGGGCCTCGATCTAGCCCAGGCTCACCTGGAATTCACTATGTAGTCTCAGGTGGCCTCAAACTCATGGTGATCCTCCTACCTTTGTCTCCTGAGTGCTGGGATTAAAGGCATGGGCCACCTAAAATATGGTACTTGGGCTGGGGAAATGGCTTGGTGTGTATGCTCATGTGTTGGGGCATGTGCATGCCAAAGAATGTGTGTGTAGGTCAGAGGCCAACTTTTCAGGCTCAAGCCTTACCTTCTACCTTGCTTGAGGTGGAGTCTCTTGTTCCTTGTTCACTGCTGTGTTGGTTGGGAGTCTGAAGGCGTCTGGGATATTCTATCTTTGCTTCCTATTTCACTGAGGTAGGGTCTTACTCTAGTCTGGGCTGACCTGGAATTTACTATGTAGTCTCAAGGTGGCCTTAAACTCACAGTTATTCTCTTACCTCTGCCTCCCTAGTGCTGAGATTAAAGGTGTGTATCACCACATCTGGCTATCTTGTATCTTTCATCTTTACTGAAGACTGTTCATTGCTTCCTTAAAAACCTCCTTCTGCCTCTGTGTCCTGAGTGCTAGCAGCACACACCTGGTTTATAATACAATTTCTGGTGGCAGCATGGATGTTTATTTCATTATATGACTGTGCCATGACTTCAGCACAGTCCCTGTGGTGTACATTGAGTGTCCAGCTCAGTTGCTTTGTAAATGATCCCTCATAAACTCACTTTGACTCTTATTCCAGGTTACATACAGATCTACAAATTCAAAGTAAAGACCTTCCTATGAGAGAGAACAGATGGTGTTTGTCTTTCTGAGACTGGGTTACCTCAGTGTATTTTCCAGCTCCATCCATTTTCATGTGAATTTCATAATATCTATTGTCTTTATAGCTGAATAAAACTTCATTATGTAGGGCTGGAGAGATGGCTCAGCGGTTGAGGTGCTTGCTGTCAAGCCTAAGCCTAAGGATCAGGGTTTGGTTCCCTGGTACTCTTGTAGAGCTCAATGCACAAAGTGGCCCATGCATTTGGAGTTTGTTTGCAGGGGCTGGAGGCCCTGGTGTGCCCATATTTCTCCCCCCCCCCCGTGTCTCTTCTCTCTCTCTCTCTCTCTCTCTCTCTCTCTCTCTCTCTCTACTTGTAAATAAATAAATATTTTTTTTAAAACCCCATTGTGTATATTACCATATCTTCATTACCCATTCATCAGTTAATGGGCATCTAAGCTGACACCATTTTCTGGCTATTATGAATAGATTAGCAATAAACACGAATGAGCACGTATCTTTGTAGTAAAAAGTTGAGTCTTTCAGGTATATGCCCAGGAGTAAAGCTAGGTCATAGTAAAAATAGGTAGTAGACCTATTTTTAGCTGTTGGAGAAACCTCCACACTGAATTTCATAATGGCTGCACCAATTACACTCCCACCAACATGGATTATTTAAAGTTTGTGTATTTGTGTGAGTGTGGGTGTACATGTCTATAGCACATTGTGGTGGTCAGCGCCTTAACCACTGAGCCATCTCTCCAACCCTAATTTATATTTTGATAATTGAGAAGCTTGATTCTTGGTTCCTTGAATCTCCTTGGTGATGTGCTTGATTATGCTTTGATATGGTTTTTAGATGTATTTCAAGTAGAAGCCACTTTTTTGTTGCAAATGGTTTTTTTTTGTTTTGTTTTCCTCAGTAGTTTTAATGCTTAGTTTTGGTTTCTCACCTTTCTATTTTAGGATACCATGGCCAAGAGGAATACGGTAATAGGGACACCATTTTGGATGGCGCCTGAAGTTATCCAGGAAATTGGGTACAACTGTGTGGCAGACATCTGGTCTCTGGGAATAACTGCCATAGAAATGGCTGAAGGGAAGCCCCCGTATGCAGATATCCATCCAATGAGGGTAAGAAATAGAAAACCATCGGGTGGTTAGCTATTAATCACCAGAAGGTTTGTTCAGTGACTTACTTGGTTATCTTCCAAACAGTAAATTAATTAATTATAATTGGTAAGTGTCACAGTAGGTAATATTTTCCCCTGACTTTAGATAGGGTCAGTGATTAAATGTAGTATCCTCTCTTCTCCTTTTCAGATCTTGTCTTGATTGATTCATACATACACACATATGTACATCCAAGATAGTATTTTATAAAAGTCAATGTATTCTTATATATTAGCAAACAATCTGGGAAAAAAAGCATTCTATTTAAAATAGTATAAAAAAGAGTGACGCCAGGCCTGGTGGCATAGGCCTTTAATCCCAGCACTCGGGAGGCAGAGGTAGGAGGATTGCTGTGAGTTCAAGGCCAGCCTAGGACTACAGAGTGAGTTCCAGATAAGCCTGGTTACAGCAAGACCCTATCTCAAAAAAAAGAAAAGATGATAATATTATCAAATTAAGACTCAGGAAATCTCTATCCAAATCCCAATGATCTGTGTTGCAAAAACCAACCCACTAATCCTAAAATTCATACAAAATGAAATGTCCCATGTAAAAGCCAGGTTGTAGTGTGGCTTCCACATGCATGTGTACACATGGACATGCATATGCACACGTAAAAAGAATATGAGGGGTCTGAAGAGATGGCTCAGCAGTTAAGGCACTTTGCTGCAAAACCTAACGACCTGGGTTCGATTTCCTAGTGCCCTTATAAGGCCACGTGCACAGAGGAGCACATGCACCTGGAATATTTATTTGCATTAGCTAGAGGCCTTGCATGCCATTCTCTCTGTCTTCTCTCTGCCTCTCTTTCTGCTTATTAATAAAAAAAAATGAAAAATTAGTGTGAGGGGCTGGGGAAATGGCTCAGTGGTTAAAGGCACTAGCTTGCAAAGCCTAATAACCTGGGTTCATTTCCCCAGCCACCCATACAAAGCCAGACAGGCATTCATTTGCAACAGCAAGAGAGCCTGTTGTGTGGCGCGCGCACACTCACACACACACACACACACACACACACACACACAGAGTTGTTGAGGTAGGATCTCACTGTAGTACAGGCTGACCTGGAACTCACTCTAGTTCCAGCCTGGCCTTGAACTCACGGCAAAACGTCCTACCTCTGTTTCCTGAGTGCTGGGATTAAAGGCATACACTACCACACTTTATTTGTTTGTTTATTTACTTATGTATATATGTATGTATGTATGTATGTATGTATGTATGTATGTATGTATTTGAGAGAGCATGTGAGAGAGAATGGGCATGCTAAGGTCTCTAGCCACTGCAAATGAACTCCAGACACATGTACCACCTTGTACATCTGGTTTTATGTGGGTACTGGGGAATCAAACTCAGGTCCTTCTGTTTTATAGGCAAGCGCCTTAACCACTGAACAATCTCTCCAGCCCTGTTTTAACTTTTTATAAAGCCTGGCATTCCTTTATTCATAATTCAATAATAATAATAATTATTATTTTTAGAATAGTAGAATTCAAGTTTTAAATATTTTTTTTCTTTTTCTTTCTTTTTTTAAAAAATATTTTATTTATTCATTTTCAAGCTGAGAGAGAGAGAGAGAGAGAGAGAGAGAGAGAGAGAGAGAGAGAGAGAGAGAGAGTGTACCAGGGCCACCACCTTGTGGGTCTAGCTTATATGGGTCCTGGGGAATTGAACCTGGGGCCTTAGGCACTGGAGGCAAGTGCCTTAACCACTGAGCAATCTCTCCAGCCCTATTTTTTTCTTTCTTAAGAATCATCGTTTGGTGTGGACTCCCTTGTGAGTTTTGGGACTTGGGGTTGATTTCATTGCGGTCAGTGCTGACATCCAAGGTGTGGTGGTGACTTTAAAGGAGGAGAAAAATTTGACAACTATGAAATTGTCTTCAGGGTATGAATGTTCACAGATGTTGCCTTTGAACCTGAAAAGCACTGTAATATAGTTGTCTGTATACATTCTTAAGGCTTACTTAACACTGTAAAGTATAGGGACAGGACTGCATGAGAGAGGGAAAGGGAAGGAGAAGTATATCAGGGTCCACTTGGTTTGTCTATGGTTGTAGTGTGAATGGGTTTATCAGCCATAAGTAAAAAGTAACTTTACTAAGTTTTGAATGTAATTCTGTTTGTATTGGAGCTTCATGCTCATTTTCCCAATTTTTTTTTTGTTGTTGTTTTTTTTTCACCAGGCAATCTTCATGATTCCTACAAACCCTCCTCCCACATTCCGTAAGCCGGAGCTGTGGTCAGATAACTTCATGGATTTTGTGAAGCAGTGTCTTGTAAAAAGTCCTGAACAGAGAGCCACAGCTACCCAGCTCTTGCAGGTATGAGCCACTCTGAGCTGCCTCTCCATTTCATTCATACTCCCAGGGACACTGGTATGCCAATCACCTCCTTGGAGGTGGTAATGAACTGTCAGATATTCCCAGCCTCTAGGGAGATTTAAATATCTTGAGGAGGAAGGACAAAGAAGATAGGTTTAACTCACTGAACAAAACAATCCTATGGGGACTTCTCAGTGTGCTTCCTAGGACTCACATAAACAGCTGGGGTGTGGCCATGTGCATCTGTAATCCCAGTCCTGTTGGGGAGCACAGACCTGTGAATCACCAGAGCTTACCTAGAAAAAAAGAAAGGCAAGTTCCAGGATCAGTAGACACTCCAAACTAGCTCAAATAGGAACGAACGGGAGGGAGAGGGCTGGAGACATGGTTCAGTGGTCAAGTGTACTTCCTGCATAAGCATGAGGGCCTGAAACTGCTTGAGTTTGAATCTTCAGATCCAATGTAAACAGCTGGGTTTGACCACATGTGTCTCTAACCCCAGTTCTGAAAAGGGGAATAGGGTTTGTAGGAAAAGGGGCAGGGGAAAACAAACAAACAAACAAAAAACCAAACCAGCAAAACCAGTAAGCTCTGGTATTATCACTAAAGAGACTCCAGCTCAACCAGGAACAAAGAAAGAGTGATGGAACAGGACCCCTGCTGTTTGGCTCTGGTCATTGCAAAGCTAGTGCATGGGGTGCTGCAAGGACACCCACATGTATACACTCATTTACTACATTACTGTTGTAAGGACACACACATGTGCATACACTATGCACACCGCATTCCATACACACAGCTCTGGACCTGTGTTAAGAGCTATGACCTGTGTTAAGAGACTATGACTTCCACCATTATCAGTTGCCATATGTAAAATTCATACAGAATTTTGTGCAAGATGTTAAGACAGTCTTGAATTCTTTCGCACTGGGGTAAGTTAGGCACTTCTCTAACACACTAGTCTGTTTGATGCAGAGTGTATGCAGGCAGCTTTACAGGGTGCCTCACCTCTTTGTTCAGAAAGCCATGAGCAGTTCCCAAGCACATGTCAGCAGTCACTTTGTGATGGCAATGTCCCAGAGCAAAGCAAACCTACAGGCATTGAATCTTTTGTGGGTCATCAACACTATACATGTAAAAGGAGCCAAAAGTATGTGAGTAGAGAAGCTGGCTGGAGGTAGAGTGACCTGGGGATGGTTTTTGTTTTGAGGTAGGATCTCGCTCTAGCCCAGGTTGACCTGGAACTCATTCTGTAGTTCCAGGCTTGCCTTGAACTCACAGTGATCCTCCTACCTCTGCCTCCCAAATGCTGGGATTAAAGTATTAAACAGTGCTGCCTCCCACTGTTTTAAGATATAAGTTGTGTTCACTATTTTCCACTTTCTCATTAAGCACCCGTTTGTCAAGAGTGCCAAAGGTGTGTCAATACTGCGGGACTTAATTAATGAAGCCATGGATGTGAAACTGAAGCGCCAGGAAGCCCAGCAACGGGAAGTGGACCAGGATGATGAAGAGAACTCAGTGAGTGGCTGGCATTGCTGTGAGCTTCAGGAGCCAGTGTTAGTGCATGGCTGCCCAGATAGTGCGATGGGTGGGTGATGTTGGATCAGTCTGGAGATGGTGCCACCCAGGCCTGCTGGACACTTGGTGGACTTGTGCTGTTCTTTGCCCGATTCTTCCTATTTATTTATATTTTTATTTATTTGAGATAGAGACAAATAGGCAGAGAGAGAAAGAATATGGGTGTGCCAGGGCTTCCTGCCACTGTAAACAAACTCTAGATGGCATGCACCACTTTGTGCATCTGACTTTACGTGGGTACTGGGGAATTGAACCTGGACCATCAGGCTTTGCAAGGAAGCACCTTAACCACTGAACCATCTCTCTAGTCCCTTTTCCAAGCTCTTTTGAGGCAATCTAAGATCTGTACTTTAATGTAGCTTCTATATTTCTTGATTCTCTCACAACCCTGAGATTCCAAGGTATTTATGTTAGCTTCTTAGATGTATACTGTAAAAGTCTAATAAAGTGCTGCTTGGGAGTTAGCTCAGTAAAGTGCTTGCCATGTGTCATAGTCAGCTGCAAACCACGATTCTGAATCTCCAAACCAGGCACAGTTATGGGAGGAAAGGATTTATTGAAGCTCTAGATTCAGGGGAAGTTCCATAATGGTGAAAGATGCTGGCATCCTTTCATAGGTCCAAGCAGAGAGAGAGAGACCCATCACCATCACCAACAACACACACACGCACGCACGCACGCATGCACACACACGCAAAACAGGATGGCAGGGAGAAATTTTCTCTCCCTTTACATAGCCTTAGGGTGAGGGTCTTGCAACCTTTTCCTTAATTAGTTGGCTTTCTGAGTCTCTGGAATTTCCTTCTTGCACTGCCCTCCCAGGAAGGGATGTTCATTTTTAGCTTCCCTGAGCTTCTTTTCATCCTGCCCCCTACTGAGAGGGTTGCCTTTCTGTGAATATCCTTAGATACCCACCCAAGATAATTAAAGATTAAGTTAAAAAGAAAACCTAACCATCACACGTGTACCCCCTTGTCAACTTGACATCAAACCATATCTCCATACATCATTCTTAATTTCCAAATGAAGACATTAGCAAGATCATGATTCCACCTAACATGATAAAACTATCCCACGTACAACCGCAAATTCATAATCTGCCTCAACACAAGGCAGGGTCTCTTAACTGTGAGTTCTGTAAAGTCAAAACAAGTTACAGGATTTTAACATACAATGGCACAGAGTAAACATTTCCAACTGCTATGCGGCATACATAACAAGGAGATACTGAATTAATGCAGACTTAATCACTAGGCAAACATTAGGCATCTGCATTTCAAGTCCGATATCACAACCCATTATAGTCTCAGGATTTTCCAGTTCCACCCTTCCGGCTTTGCTGAATAGCTGGTGAAAATTTATCCATAGCCAACAGCGCTCGGTGGTAGCCCTTGCACAGTCCTGGTATATTCAAAACATCTTCAGGTCTCCATTGCAAACCACAGTCCACCTTCCAATGGCTTCACTGGCCAATCAAGGACTTCATGCCCTGTTCCATATACTGCATCTCAGCAGCAGCTCCTGGAACTGTGTGCACTTCATGACCTGCTCCATGCATGCATTTCTCATGCTTCCAAAAGCAATACCAGGTATTCAGAACATAGCCATGTTATTAATTCAGAGATGACCTTGAAGAGCAAGTTCCTGCCTTTCAGCTATCTCCATCCTAAAGAATTTGCAGTCTTTCATTCAGTCCTTCCTGGGTGGAAACACCTCAGGCACCTTTCCATTGTTTCAATGTAGAGTAGTTAGGCTATCTTTTTTAGGATTGCTAATGTGTTGACAATAGCAGCTTCAGTAGCCTAAATACCAGTCTCTGTGCCAGTAAATTTAACTAGCTTTGAGTCTTTTCAACCTTAAATCTTAAATTCTAGTTCCATATCATTAAACAAACACATCAGCCCATTACTTAAATTCAACCTTGATCAAGCTCTCTGGGCATGGACAGTAGAACACAGCCAGCTCTTATTCCAGTAACACAGTTCTAATAACTTTCTTTTCAGTCTCTCTTTCCCCTTAGAAAGATCATAAGCCAAGAAAGGATTTATTGAAGCTACATACCCAGGAGAAGCACCATAACAGTGAGACTGTCCCCCTTTCACAGGTCCAAGCAGAGAGAGAAACCCATCACCAACAACCCCTCCCCCCATATAAGCAAAACAGGCAGGAGCTAAGGGAGAGAAATTTCCTTCCCCTTTATATAGCCTTGGGGCAGGATCTTTCAACCCTATCCCAGACTTGTTGGCTTCCTGAGTCTCTTGAATTTCCTTCCTGCACTGCCTTCCCAGGAAGTTAATTTCCAGCTTCCCAGAGCTTCCTTACATCCTGCCCATTACTGAGAGGCTGCCTTCCTATAAACAGCATCAGAGACCCTCCCAAGATAATTAAAAAGACCAAGTTGACAACAAAACCTAACCACCACACCTTCAAATACAGTTCTCTCTACATTTAGCATTTTCAAGTTCTCACCAGAATAGTTCATAAAACATGGCTTACTGCTCAAGGCATCTTCAGTTGCAAGTACCAAGTCCATGTCCATTCCTCCAGCACACAGGTTCCAGAAAACCAAAATCCATATGGTCAGATTCATCTTAGCAATATCACCCCATTCCTGGTACCAAAACTGTTGTCAGCTGCATGCTGCTGAGCTGAATCTCCAAACCAGGGACAGTTAAGAGAGAAAAGGATTTATTGAAGCTATAGATCCAGGGGAAGTTCTATAATGGTGAAAGAGGCTGACCTCCTTTCATAGGTCCAAGCAGAGAGTGAAACCTATCACCAACAACACACACACACACACACACACACACACACACACACACACACACACACACAGGAAACAGGGTGGCAGGGAGAAATTTTTTCCCCCTTTATATAGCCTTAGGGCAGGGTTCTTGCAACCTTATCTCAGACTTCTTGGCTTCCTGAGTCTCTGGAATTTCCTGTACTGCCCTCCCAGGAAGGGATGTTCATTTTTAGCTTCTCTGAGCTTCCTTACATCCTGCCCCTACTGAGAGGGCTGCCTTCCTGTAAACATCCTCAGAGACCCACCCAATATAATTAAAAAGATCAAATTGACAACAAAACCTAACCATCATACCATGCAAGTATGAGGACCTGAGTTTGTATCCTCAGCACCAATGTAATTGCTGGCTGCACCCCTGTAATCCCAGTGCCCAAGTAGGTGGAGACAGATGGGTCTTTAGGATTTGCTGGCTAGGTAGTCTAGCTGAATTGGTGTGTTTCAAGTTCAGAGAGAGACCGTGTCTCACAAAAAAAGGTGGAGAGCAGTTGAGCTTGAAGATACATGATGTTAACCTCTATACCTACATATGTACCGGTAAGAACATGTGGACACACCACACACACATGAATGAAGTCTGTTAAGTGGGGAAGAAGACATTCCATTATTGTTAGGTGTGTTCTTACCGTTTATGACCATCTTTGACACTTTTGTTTTCTAAGGTGCGTTTACAATTTGAAGAAGTGTCTAATCCAGAATTAATTACACCAAGATGAGTAAAATTAATTCTCAAAATTCAGTCTTTTGATCAAGTTAGCCCTAATTTGTGATTTGTTCTTGAGCAGGAGGAGGATGAAGTGGATTCTGGCACGATGGTTCGAGCTGTGGGTGATGAGATGGGCACCGTTCGAGTTGCCAGCACCATGTGTGATGGAGCCAGTACTATGATTGAGCATGGTGACACATTGCCGTCACAGCTGGGCACCATGGTGATCAATGCAGAGGATGAAGAAGAGGAAGGAACTATGAAAAGTAAGACTGGTGAGATACACTAACTTCTCAGACAGTATTTGTTTCAGAGAAGGTGGCTTCTCTTGTCTGTGCAGGTTTAGCCTTGAGGTCTGTTCTTCTGTCGCCAAGACCAAAGGAGGTTTTACACTGAAGGGCTGTGTGAAGGCAGCAGCTTTGAGGAGGAAGGAAGCAGCAGTAGCAGAGTGAAGGGATTTTGCTTTTGAGCTAACATCACCTTTCTGTCATATTGTCACTGGTGGTCATTTCTGGAGGTGAGCACATCCATAATTCATCTCAAGGTACAGTGGTATCTAAGCACTCTGTGTATCTTAAGTCTGTTTGAAGGTAGTGTGTGTTTAAGGGTTACTATAGTAGTTACTTTCTCTTTATTGGGACAAAATACCTGACCAAAAGCAGCTTATGGGAGGAGAGGGCTTATTTTGGTTTACAGTTTCAAGGGGAAGTTTTCATGTTTGTGGGGAAGGTATGGCAGAGCACACAGTTGGGACGTCACATCTTGTCTATCTTAGTGGGGAGAAGCAGCAGCAAGTCTGCTACTTTTTTTAAAAAAAATATTTATTTGAGAGAGAGAGAGAAAGAGAGCGAGCGAGAGAGAGAGAGAGAGCGAGAGTGAGAGCGCACGCCAGGGCCTCCATCTACTGCATACGAACTCCAGACACATACGCCCTCTTGTGCATCTCGCTTTATATGGGCACTGGGGAATCGAACTTGGGTCCTTCTGCATTGAAGACAAATGCCTTAACCGCTAAGCCATCTCTTCAGCCCAAGTCTGCTACTTTCTGAACATCCAGTGGGTTGGACTAATAAACATCAGGGTCTGCCTTGAGTGACACACCTCCTTCAGCAAGGCTTCACCTCCCAAAGGCTCACAAACTTCCCAAACTGCCACCAGCTGGATACCAAGTATTCAAGATACATGAGGCTATGGGGGAAATTTGACATTCATACCAGCACAGCTACCAACACTTAGTCAAAGATACTCAAACAAGTTTAAAAGTTCTATGTGAGGAATCTCTTCTTTTTCTATTTTTCTTTTCCTTCCTTCCTTCCTTCCTTCCTTCCTTCCTTCCTTCCTTCCTTCCTTCCTTCCTTCCTTCCTTCCTTCCTTCCCTCCTTCCCTCCCTCCCTCCCTCCCTCCCTCCCTTTGCTTTGTGATTAAATTATTAAATAGACTTCTTTACTGCGTACTCTTCTCCAGATACTTTTCTGGACACTGAGGACAGCAAGAAAAGAAGCAGGCTTTGGTTGTTTAGAGGAAGGAGCACTGTGTTCATCTCTGCTCAAATGTTGGCTATATTATAAAGGGGATTAATTAGAATGGCTTCCATGCTTGGGGCTGGGGAGTCTAATATTACTATCCTATCTATGGTGGAGGGGCTAAGACCCATAGCTGCTTAGGATGCTTCAACAGTGCCTTCATTAATATCCTAGGCATTAGATTTATCATGCAAAACTTGCAAAAGGTAATGCTACCTTCAAGTGTGATTCTAGAGATGTCTTTTGATTTTGAGACAGTTATATGTTATTTATTATGCTCCATCAGATAAGCGTTAAAAATTTTCGTGCCATTTCATACTTACAGCCACCTTGTGTGGTAAACATAATGACTTCTGTTTACTGCAGTTGAAACTGTTGCAAAGAGGTTAACTTGCCTCTGATTCTGTGATTAATAGTGAAGGTTTGAACCTTCACTATTAATTATATGTTTGGCTTCAGAGCTCACACTGTCCACTTCTTTATTACCATTAGATTCCAGCAGAGCTCATGGGTCACGTGCTCACATTGTTGGGGCCTAGACTAAGGCTGTGGTGCAGATCATGCTGGGAATGTCCTTACTGCTCATTTCAGTGACCAGCTCTTGTATACAAAGTTGTTCCCAATATTCTCAGGTATAGAGTTACTTTTCAGAGAGCGCATGTTTCTGATGGCTGATGATGTTAACATCTGAGGGAATACATTTTGGATGAATATATATACCTGACTGTAGGAAGGAGTCAGTTTGCAGTTGGGGAATGGATTAAGAGGGAAGGAAATTGTTTGCTTTATAAGTAAAGGAGATATGAAGAGTATCTGTAGGAGTCCACATGAGAACCCCTGTTAGATGAAATATCCCATTACAGAAAATTTCCTTTTTGGTTGTTGTCATTGTTTTCAGTGCCGAGGATGGAAATAGGGCCGAGTGCATCCTGGGTAACATGGGTTTTCATTTCTTTTTCTTTTTTTTTGTTGGTAGGGTCTCACTCTGGTCCATGCTGACCTGGAATTAGACTTCACTATGTAGTCTCAGGCTGACCTTGGGTTCACAGCGATCCTCCTACCTCTGCCTCCCAAGTGCTAGGATTAAAGGGGTGTGCCACTACTATGCTCCACTGGTTTTTCCTTTTTGGGTGACTGTGGACCTTGTCTGCCACTAGAATGAAGAACACATTGCTGTATGTTAATGTTGTAGTATTGTTCTTTTTCATTTGGGCCAGCAGAGGGAGCTCTGTAACAGGCTTTGAGTTACTTTTTTTTTTAAATTTCTTTTTCTAAAGTAGGATCTCACTCTAGCCCAGGCTGACTTGGAATTCACTCTGTAGTCTCAGGTTGGCCTCAAACTTACAGCCATCCTCCTACCTCAGCATCTTGAGGGCTGTGTTTAAAGGAGTTCGAAACCATGCCTGGTGTGAATTGTTTTCCCTGTTGGAGTTCACTTATGCCCTCTCTGATAGACTTTATTCTAAATCCAAAACCATTATTTATTTACCTTTAAGTTAACCCAGCAACACTAGACAATGTCTTTATTTTATTTTGTCAGAAGACTGTATGCCTAATACTTGACAAAGTTTAAGACTAAAGTCAGTGATAAAACATCTTAACATAGTTACTTTTCCTCCCAGTTTTTTTTTTCTCTCTTTGTATGTGTGTATGGGCATGTTCATGCCTCAGCATGCATGTGGAAGTCACAGAACAGCCTCAAAGTGTCATCCTTGCCTTGTTTGATGCAAGGTCTCTATTGTTTCCTCCCATGTAAGCCAAGGTATGCTGAACTTCTGGGGACTCTCAGGTGCTCTGGGATTATAGAGGCCTTCATGTGGGTTCTGGGGATCCGAACTCCCAGGAAAGACTCTGTGCAGCTTGTGCTTCTAATTGCTGAGTCATCTTTTCAGGCCTCTTCCCAGATGTCTTTGTGGACTTTAACCAGAATTTGTGTTCTCTTTCTGTAGCGTTGTACATGTTTAAGTGGTCCTAACCAAGTCATTTAACAAAATTGAAAATAAAGCAATTCACATATAGAACCGATTCAGTGAAAAGTCATATATAAAAACAAATATTTATGGCAAGTTACAGTTTTGTTAATATATTCAGTTTTTCTGTTTTGTTTTTAAAGTGCTAAGGATGGAACCCCAGGGCTTTGTGCATGCCACACAAACAATCTACCACTGAGCTGTGCCTCCAGCCCTAGTTTTAATCTTTGCTATTTTAATGTTTACTACATAAACTAATATGAAGAGCCTTTTTCTGTTTCCAGTTTTCCTTTTTGTTACTTATTTGCAGAATTTATGTTTTGGGCATTATGGTTTGCATATAAATTTTTGCTTTGTAATTATTTTATCATAGCTTATGACTTGCACTTCTCTTCCCCCCTGCACTATGGAAGCTAGCCAACAGGTAGGAAGTGTCCAGCTCAGTTCCTGCAACCCAAGCCATCTCTCCATCCCACTATGTTTTTTATTTCTACTGCAAATGCATATCTTAGATATTTAACATGCTTGCTTTTATAGATGACTTGTTAATTTTTGATGTAGTTTTTATTCCTTCTAGTGTTTAATAATAGGGTTCTGGCAAGCAAATAAGAGCAGTGGTAATAGTCTGTGTTGTTGTAGAAGCCTCTCTACTTGGCCAATGACTTGCAGGGAGGTGGTTTACTCCTGGCAGTGATTTAATAACCTTATGGTGTATAGGAATGGCTTTATCCTCCAAGGAAGGGCACCCCTGTTAGAACTCTGCTAAAAAATATTTGAGTCTGTGTGTTTGTGTGTGGGTGCATGTGCAGGCCAGAGGACAATGTCGGGTGTGCCTTCCACTGTTTTTGAGATTGGGTCAGAAACTATGAATTAGAAACTCGTAGGCACACTCTCCTGTTGATGCCACTGTTTTCCCTGCCGTCATGGAGCTTCCCCTTGAGTCTTCAATGAAAATGGCGTAGTTTCAAGCATCAATGTAGTGACCATCATGGCTGGCGTGGCCCCTGCCCAAGTGTGGTACAAGCATGATGGACAAGGTGATGGAAGGTGATAGCCCTGAGCAGGCCTTCAGAAGCAGATTCCTCAAGGCTGCTCATGTCAATCAAATGTTTGGTATTTTTCCTGGAGATGTTGATAACAGAATATCTATCAAATGTGCACATGAAAAAAATTCACTTGTGTCTGCATGTTGAGTATAGCTTGAAAGGTTTCCAGACTTGGGGCAGTTGGCTACTGAGAGGGCATGGAAGCCTACCTGGTCCTATAGGACAGACAGGCACACACACACACACACACTCTCTCTCTCTCTCTCTCTCTCTCTCTCTCTCTCTCTCTCTTTCTCTCTGTAGCCCACCCAGCTTCAGAGGACTCACACACTCAATAGTCATTGAATGCCTACATGTACTGTGTGAACAAAGTCCAAGGAAAGGACAATAAGATGATAAAAAGGAGACAAATATGAAAGCAGTTTAGCCAAGAGCACATAATGTCAAAGAGCTGTAAGAGGAAGGAGGAAAGACTTGGAAGATTATATAGCATAAACTGCTGGGAAAGGAGACCGAGCTTCCCTGAATCAGGTGTTCCCTGAATCTGTTTACTCATATGGAACTGGACAATAGGAGCAACCAGCATCACAGAGCTATTTTGAGGATGAAATAAAATAATACAATTTATAAGAAAGAGTTTTGTGAGCTTTGAAATACAAAATAAGGGCATGACATTATTTTAAAACACACAGAATATATTTTCTAATGATTTCTGTGGTTGCTTTTGATTTTTTGAGGCTGCAATTTTTCTCCCTACATGAAGTACCCCTTTGGACAGAATAAATTAAATTGAAATCCTTTAAAATTAAGAACAACAAAAACAACAACAAAACCCTCTTCAGTATTTTATGATGACATTTCAGACGTAGTAACACTCTAACAGATCCCCTTTACTCACATGCTTCAAATGTTCTCCGTCAAAAATACTGATGTTTTTTTATTCCTTGTCAACTTGACAGGATTTAGAATCCCTGTGAGGGTTTATGTGAATTAGGTTAGCATCTGGGCAGCCTCAGGGATTATTGCCATTAGGTTAATTGAGGTGAGAAGACTCACCTTCACTGTGGGTGGCTAAATTGTGGAGCTGGGAGATGGCTAAGCAGTTATAGGCACTTGCTTACACAGCCTGCCATCCTCAGTTCACTTTCCAACTGTCCATGCAAAGCCTGGAGGCATACCTGTCATACCCATCTACACACAAACACACAAATAACTTTTTAAAAGGAGGCTAATCTATAATAGTTCATAAATTGAAAGGTTCATTTAAGAATTTTCCAATAAAGGGCTGGAGAGATGGCTCAGTGATTAAGTGCACTTCATATGCAGGAAAATAGTTGCACCATTATCCATTTTTAAGCGTGTCTTTTTTATAGGGAGGGAACTTCAGTGTTTGATCATTGTTTAATAGAGTATCATACCCAAACTCAAATGAGAACATTTAGTTCTATACTAGAAGTAGAATAGCTGACTTGGAATACATAGACCAGGCTGACCTTGAACTCAGAGGTCACTTGCCTCTGGTCTTTCCAGTACTTAGATTTCAAGGCATGAGTCAGTATGGCTGGCTAGTACAGAGAATTTTTTTCCAGAGTCGGATAATCAACAACAGCAACGACAACAGAACATTAGCTTGATTTTTTTGCACAAATGTGTAGCTGTGGTTCAGTGTTTTGTCCTGCCTGAGGAAATGAGAGGTGAAGGAAGGCAGTTGCAGTAGGTAATTAGGTGCCTGTCTTCTAAAGACTTGAGATGCAGTGGCTCTCGTCTGCAGTACTCAGTGGCTATGTTTTGTCCTCAGCACATTTCTAAGAGGTGCATGTTCTTTCTTTGCAGGCTTTCCAGGCTTGCTAGGCCACCAGAAGCACAGGGTAGAATACTGACTGCAGAATTGCGTCCACTGACTCAAGCTTTTCCAGTCAGACTCTGAACTAAGGGAGGGAGGTGATTTCTCTTTAAAACCAGAACTAGATCTAAAGTTCTAATTTGTTCCCTAGAGCAATAGCCACACTAATCTCTTTGAGATGGAGTTCTAAAGTATAGTGGCATAGTTGAGGGCAACTCAGAAGTATGTTGTAGATAAATGACTGTGGTAGTATCAGCTGCATTTATAGCTCCCCAGAAATTCCTGTCTCATGAAGGCACCTATTGTGCGTTTCCTCCTTTAAAACTAGAGGCCAGGCTCTCGCTGAAGTGATTCCATTTCAGCACTGTCCATCAGATACACATCAAGTTGTATAAGGGAGACATTCTTGACTCAGGGCTCATTTTCTTTCCACCTGGAGGAGGTTGTTATGTCTTATCTGTTTCATTCTCTATGACTTGGATTTTATGGTAATTAGGACATAAAGTACTGCGAGTATTTGAACACTTCTTTTTATAACAGTAGCCTTATTGTCCAAATTCTGATGACTCCAATATTTACAGCTCATCAAAGTCTAAGCGTGTACACAGGCTTGCCTCTCAGCCTCATCTAGGGAGTTCAGGTAGCTTACTTCAGGTAGCTGTGGTGTACACTTACGCTGAAGCCCACAGGTAGTCTTGTTGCAGTCATTTTTAGAAGAAGGCAAGAGAAGGAAGGAGGTCTAAGTAGTGCATTGATTTTTGTCATCAGAGTCTTTGGCTTGAAACTTTATAGTTCAGGGTCTCACAGATTGGGTCTGCTTAGCTAAATTATTTCCTGTTTTGATCCTCAATTTCTTTGCCCCTAGGAAAAAACATGGGACACAACAGTTCCTGTTTTATAGTTTTGTGAAGGTAATACATGAATAATGCATAAATAATTTATAAATGTTTAAAAGTGATAGTAGTATGTTATTAATCTTATAATCTATGAGAGTGCCTTTTTCCACTCTCAAGTTGTGCCCAAATATTCCTTCAGTCATGATCACTGCTGTTGTATCTGTACTTTTGATGTTGACTGTGTTTTCTGAGGGCCACCTTGTGTATGTTTGAGCTCTGGCATGAACTAAAAGAAGGTCACCCACCTCTTCAGTAATGTTTTACAAATATGCAGAGAAGACAGGGCCAGTGTGTATGTGTTTTACATTCCTTGGCAATAAGGTGACAGATGTTTTGAGAATCTATTAAATAGTTCAATAAAGAAGTCCAGACTCTAGATCCCCAGGAGCCTTCCTTTCTAAAGTTTCAAGCTCTTTTCTTAATACTGTGGAATTTATTAGTATCTGCTCTTTGTTCTTCCATCCCTAAAAGTTGGTCTCTGTGGTTCACTACATTTTATCAGAAGCTCCCTCCTGGGTGAGATTTTCAATAGAAATGCAGACATCTTAGTACTTAGTCTTTACTCATAGCCTCAAAAATAATTCAAGGTCATTCTGCTAAAATGGAGACTAACTCTTAATTGTCTGTGTGGTTTCTCTTATGGTGTCCAGATGTTGGGCCCACTTTTATCTTTGGAAACTATTAACATTCTTCATTTGGTTGGAATGAGCCAAAAAACACAGACACTTGGTGCCTGAAAATTCATTCAAAGCACTCTGCCAGACCACATATTAGGATATGCAAGTACCAGACCTCTGTGTGACTTGGGTGAAAGGCTCAAGGCCTGTCTTTATTTGGAATATAAGTTTCTCCAGTATGGTTACATTGGAAAAAGGATCCAAGAACAGCTAGAGGGAAATATATTTTCCCACAGAGGGGTGGCATAATGTCGAAGAGCCAAGGAATCCAGAATATAGGCTTTGGCTCTTCCTCCTGAGGCAGATGACCAGTCCTGATCAGTCAGTGGACCATACTTCTCTAGGGCTAGGCTGTTCTCATCTGCTTACTCTTGTTCAGAAAGAAAATGGGGCTGGGCATGGTGGTGTGCACCTTTAATCCCAGCACTCAGGAGACAGAAGTAGGAGGATTGCTGTGAGTTCCAGGCTGGCCTGGGACTATAGAGTGAGATCCAGGTCAACTTGGGCTAGTATGAGACCCTTACCTTGAAAAAAAACTAAAATACTAAAACAAAAGAAAACATAAAAAAAAAACCCCAAAAAAACAAAACAAAAGCAACAATGATAAACCACAAAGAGGGCTAGAGAGATGGCGCAGTGGTTAAGGACCTTGTTTGCAATGCCTAATGACCCGGGTTCACTTCCCCAGTACTCATGTAAAGCCAGATGTACAAGGTGGTGCATATATCTGTAGTTAGTTTGTAGCTGTTAGAAGCTTTGGCATACTTGCTTATTCTCTTTCTCCCTTCCCCCTTGGAAATAAATAAAACAGAAAATGGGGATACATTTTTCAATATCAACTTAAATGGTCTGGGTTCAATTCCTCAGCACCCATGTAAAGCTGGACTCATTGACATATGTATTTCACATTTGTTTGTAGCAAGAGGAGACCCTGTCTTGTGTTTACATGTGTACGCATGCATGTACATATACAAACAAAAATAAAACATACTCAATGTCTGCTGTACGAAATACCAACTTGTAATTAGGAATCATTAAAAATAAATATTTAATGTCAACCATGAACTATTTATTAGAGTGTCACTATATAATACTACTGTGTGGTATACAAAAAACCAGAAGGGGCATTTATTGCCGAGAAGGACCTTACAGATTAAAAAGGAGGATCACATTTATCATGATCTCATATTTAGGCATTCTATAACTATTTTTTCTAATTCTTTGAATGTATAGAACCATGACCCACACAGTGGCATATAATAGTGATACAATTATTTGAGAAGGGTAACTCTGCATATGATATGAAACACAATGCAACGATCACTAAGTGGTGCAGAAAAGTGTGGAAGGATTTGTGAGAAGGAAGGCAAAGTGCTTAGATGTGCCTGAAGCAGCAGAGGACATCCCAAGCAGGTGTGAGTCAGAATGGTGGAAATGTGATTGAATATTCAGTTTGGCTGAAGCAGCTATGGGCATCAATCAGATTTTAGAGGTCCTTGAGTGCCTTAAGGAATCTGAACTTGATTCCATTGGCAGAACAGTTTATGAAGACACTTTGATCAGGAAAGTAGGCAGTTTCAAAAAGCTGTAAAAGCTAAGGCCAGTTTAGAAATTCTGACAATAACCAAGCCATGGCTCATTCTTACTGGAGAATTTTAGATTGCTATCCCTATTGCTTGTTAGTAACCCTGGGAAGTTTAGATCTAGATTTCTTCGAGTAGAAATACTGCAATTTACTTGCACGAAGATAGTTTTGTGAACTACTGCCCAGCAGCCAGGACAGTTCACTTAGAGGTGACTACTCAGATTTCTTAACTGAAGAGCTTGTCTGGCTCCACACCTTCTCGTGACCTCTGTGGAGGTTCCTGGTGTTTTCAAGAACAGTCAAAGGAATATTTATAGCTGTGCAGAGCCATTGGATAATAACTTTTGCAAGTAAATGAGGTGATACATGTAATCACTTTGTGCTGGTAATGGAAACAACCAGAAACCACATGTACAATAAATGTTAGATTTAAAAACAAAATCACAACCCTATGATAAGAAGTTTATGTTATACATATTATTCTAAAACAAAAGGAAATCTTGAGGGATTATTGGAGGGTTTTTCTTACAAATATTTATATATGGAGCCAAGAAGAAAATGTAGGCTCTTCCCCCATTCTCTACTTTGGACAGCATTAATTACCATTTAAGTAAAGAACAGTTATTGTAGGAATTACAGAAAGGTTAGGCTGATCATTGTGACTTAATTTAGTGACAGTTTGAAAAATGAAGGTTTGAAATGGCCTTAAGGTCTGATAGCGGGTCATTCCAAAGGAAAGGAGGCTTTGGTTTTCGGTCAACCTCCTTCAGTTATGACTGTCCTTTTACCATTTTAAAGTTGATATAAATCCAGAAATGAGAGTCTTGTTGCTTTGCTTTATAATTGAATTATTGACTTATAATTCATGAGCTATAGGATTCACTCATTTAGTATACAGTTTAGTGTTTGTGTTGTATGTATATACTATACACACACACACACACA
>PVHP010030480.1:0-21653 GCA_004024765.1 Zapus hudsonius | reverse complement strand
CAGAACAATTAACAGGGTCAGTGAAAAATTGTACAAATAACTTCACCTCAATCCATAGGCATGCTTCCCATTAAAACTCCAATCTAGCCAGGCATGGTGATGCACACCTTTAATCCTAGCACTCGGGAGGCAGAGCTAGGAGGATCGCCATGAGTTTGAGGCCACCTTGAGACTACATAGTAAATTCCAGGTCAGCCTTTGCTAGAGTGGGATCCAATCTCAAAAAGCAAAAGCAAAAACAAAAACAAAAAACACCAGTCTTTGGTTTCTAAGTGAACCTGTGTTTCTGATTTATAAATCTATTCTCAACCAGAGTAGGAATTGTCTCTGCATTTATTTGAATATCATTCATGATTTCTTGTTTGACATTCCTAATACATCCTGTCCATAAGATACAAGGTGATCTTTAAAGAACATAGAGCATTTCTGGTTGTTTCCTTACTTGCAGAACTCTAAAGATTTCTATACCACTTTGAAAACTACACAAATCTTCATTGCGGTGTTGAGAGCCTGGTGATCTAGCCGTGATTGACCAACAGGTGTAACTTTTCACTTTTCTGCTCACTTCCTCTACTCAAGATAAACTGGCTTTTGCTGTATCCTTAGTCACAACAAGTTAATTCCTTCCTTAGTGCCTCAGTACTATTTTCTTGATCTTTGTTGTTCCTTTGCATCCCACAGATCTCACTGAAACCATGTCTTCAAAGGCCTCCCTTGGTTCCCCAGTGGCCTGTTATAACACTTCCATTTTCTGGATAGCACATACCACTGTCTTGCATTTCCACTCTATGGTAATTTCTAAGTCCTCTGCCCCCACTGGAACTGTCACCAGTTTCAGTTTCTGCTGCACTCCTAGCCTCTACAACAGTTGTTGAGGAAATGAATGAACGAGATTGATGGCACCCTGACAGCCCTTTTTTCTTGCTGTACTTTCTCTAGTCTCTCTGTCATAACCTTTCCTTTACCACAGTCACGTAGCTGATTCTTTAACTATTGCAAACAGGCTACTTTTGGAGAATATGGCCCAAGATGCTATCACTTCTCTTTGTGTCCCTAGGCACATTTTCATCCAATCTCCTTTTCCAATAAAAGTCCTCTGGTTCATGGGGCTTTTTATAAATGTGATTTCTTCGGGTTTAGAATTAGTGAGAATAATGATTGGGACCAATGTCCCTTACTGTCTTAAGGGTTATCTTTCAGAACATTGTAACCAGTAAGTCCTGGAGGACACATTCAAGTCTGCTTACATTCCATAGTCTTCTGAGCTTTATAACACTGACATCTTACCATATTAGGTCATGGAACCATAGCCTAAACATTCGAGAAACTATGTGTAAGGATTATCTTCACAGAACATGGTTGGCACAAGTGATCTCTTTTATCTTTGAGATTCAATATTCCTAACAGGTTTTGTTCATCTTCATGTTAAAATGTTTGTGGTTGACAGCCAGGAGGGTAAGGTATCAATTACTTTTTATATCCACACATGTTGAGGTATGACTTTCATACTGTCAAGTTGGGTTGTTAAAATATTGGCAGACATCCAACCAGGGTCCAAGAACTGACCTGGTCATAGCTAAGAAAAATGTTCAGGTGCTCAGCAAAAGGAATTTGGGATGAAAGTAGACCAGAAGTGGGAGGGAAACAATTGTAACATAGACTTTTTATAACAATCTCTCTCTCTTCCTCTCTGTCTACATATATGGATGTAGAACTTAATATCTATGAAATCTCTGTATAATTACATATGCATGTTGAGGAATGACAAAAAACATTTTATTTATAATTAAAAATATGACAATAGGGCTGGAGAGATGGTTCAGCAGTTAAAAGGCACTTGCTTGCAAAGCCTGGATTCACTTCCCCAGTACCCACGTAAAGCCCGACGCACAAAGATGTGGATGCATCTGGAGTTTATTTGCGATGCCAAGCCCATTCTCATTCTCTCTCTTCTCTCTATGCTTGCAAATAAATAAATAAAAATAATTTTTAAAATAGGATACTATTAGCAATGTTAGTGATGAAGGTAGCTTCTCAGTCTGCTAATTGGTGCATTAGCCATCACCACACTGCGTGGTCATGTGATCATGCTGGGGTTGTCCTGCTTGGCTCATCCTCACCAGCCTCAACCATTTTTCTGGTTTCTACTCATTCTTTAAGATATCCACTCTGAAGCTGCTCCCCTTGGGACAGGTGGCCTTCCCTCTTTTTTTAGGCCTGACTGCTTTGTTCTTACAGTTTGTCTCTTTCCCAACTATAAATTGTTGAAGATGACACTTCTCCTTTTGTCCTCCTTGGCCATTCACCCAGCAGAGGACTCTGCATCACCTCTTGCTCTGACCTTTATCTGGCCCACCTCACATCTGGCCAGTCATGACAATGGATGTCTTCACTTTGTTGTGCTTGGCTTTCTATAATCCAAACCTTTTAAATGTATAATTCTCTCAGCACTCAGTTTATACACTCTCTTAGGAAGCTCACCCAGTCTCATTTTTAAAATATCATTTAATGATAACTCCAAATTTTGTATCTCTAAACCAGATCTTCACTCCAGCTTCATATCCAACCACTAACTTTCTTCCTAACGGAAGGCAAGACTTGTGGTTTGTTTTCGTTTTCAGAGAAAAACTGCCTAGCTTATAACAGCTGATCATTTATAGTGAAAAGAGATATTTCAACATATGCATATACGGTAGTCAATATGAAGATATTTACTATAGGACAATACAATAAATATGCCCAAATGTACTGTGTGCTAGATGAATGGCCACATACAAGGATATACATACACTAGGTGTGGACCGAGAGTCTGAACAGCCCTCAGTTGAGGACTGCAATTATTGACTGCGTCCATCAATTCTTGGTACTTTAAGGCACATCAAAGATTTCTTGCTTGCCAGGTGTGGTGGGTGGTGTTGGTTGGTTGTTTGACATATTGTAAATCTAAGCCGGGCATGGTGGCACACACCTTTAATCCCAATACTAAGGAGACAGAGGTAGGAGGATCACTGTGCGTTCAAGGCCAGCCTGAGACTACCTAGTGAATTATAGGTTCATCCTGGGTTAGTGTGAGACTTTACCTTAAAAGCAAAACAAAACAATCAAACAAACAAACAAAAAAACCCCACCAAAAACAAACAAACAAAAAAACCCCAACTTCTTGCTTACTTCTGTGTTCTCCTACTATAATTAGAGAAGGCTTTCTTTTAAAAAAATTCTAGTTTCTGAGCCTATTAACAAAATAAGTTAATAAAATATATTTCTTTCACTTAGCAAATATTTTTCTTTGCTTTATATCATTTTTTTTTTGAGGTAGGGTCTCGTTCTAGCCCATTCTGACCTTGAGTTCACCATGGAGTCCCAGGCTGGCCTCAAACTCATGGCAATCCTCCTACCTCTGCCTCCCAAGTGCTGGGACTAAAGGTCTGTGCCACCATGCCTGACTTGCTTTACAATATATTAGCCAACCAACACATACACACATACCTTTCTTTTCATTTAATAATTTTATTTCATTAGCACAGTCAAAGGCAAGACTTGCATTTTCTAATTTATAAAATCTTTTATTTGAGACTTCAGTCTACCAACCTTGTTTGTCCTATAAATTGTTAGAATAAATGAGACTAAGATAATTTTTCTGAAAATAATTTGTTTTCATTGTAAACTATCAAATAAACAGAAAATAAAAGTCATTCACATTTTTATTATTCGGAATAATAAATGCTCAAACTTCAGAACATTTTTTATCCAGTATTTTTACACATATTTATCTTAAACAAAATGTGGATTTTAACATATAAATTATGTCGTGATTTCTCCATGTCATAACATTTCTCTGAAAACATAGGCTTTCATGACTAAGAAACAATCAAATGGCTAAATAATTCTTTTTAAAGTTTACTGATTTATTTGCAAGCAGAGAGAGAGATAGGGAGGAGTGAGACAGGCAGAGAATGGGCCTGCCAGGGCCTCCAGCTACTGAATAAACTCCAGATGCATGAGCCACCTTGCGCATCTGGCTTTACATGGGTACTGGGGAATCAAACTCGGGTCATTAGGCTTTGTAGGTAAATGCCTTAACTGGTGAACCATCTGTCCAGTCCCCAAAATGATTAAATAATTTGCAATCAAAGTACTATGATTTATTTGTATCACTGTTACTGGAAACTTAGGTTGTGTGTACATTTTCACCGACATACATCATCCTAGGATGATAACTCTTATCTGTAAATTTCAATATAACTGAAACTCTCTTAGAAGAACTTTTAAAAAGCATTGGTAATTGTTATACATTTTCAAAACAGAACAATGCACAGGTTGCTTTCCCTCTAAAGTGTCTCAATTTCTATTCTTACCAGTAACTACATACGGATGCCCTTTCCTCTGCACTCCAGCTGGACTTTAAAGTTCTTATCAATCAGGTGAGCCAAATAAACAACTTTCTACTGAAGGCTTCTCATCACTTTTTAAAAATTTGCGGTTGTGTGTGTGCAAGCGTATGTGCAGGGGTGTATGTGGAGGCCAGAGGAGAACTCAAATGTCATTTATTTTTTGTTTTAAGATTTTTACTTATTTACAAGGAGTGAGGGAGAGAGAGAGAGAAAGAGAGAGAGAGAAAGGAAGAGAGAGGAAATGGGCACACTAGGGTCTCCTGCTACTGAAAACGACCTCCAGGTACATGTACCACTTTGTGCAGGTATGCTTGCAGACATGTGTGTGCATATGGAGATCAGAGGACAACTTTGGGTGTCTTTCATGGGTGCATTCCACTTTCTTAAAGGTAGAGAAAATCACTGGCTTGCAATTCCCCAAATGGTTTTCCTAATTTGGGTTGTGGAATTGAACACAGGCCCTCAGACTTCCAAGGCATATAATTATGACTGAGCCATCTCTACAGGTCTTCTCACTTTTAAATGATGCTAAACAACTTTTAGAATAGATGTTAATCATTTGCATTTCCTCATGTGTAATTTAGCTGTTTATGTCCTTTTTCCATTGCTCTCCTAAAATCTTCAAGCACACCCATTCACAGATCTGAACAGACTACAGACTGCTGACTATCTGTTACTTGTAACAAGAACCACCTTACTTCGCACCTCTCTTCCCTCTACTCATCCTGGTCTGCATCTGCTTTCTGCTTCTACCATAAAATCACCTTCATCCTTCTATCTTGGTTCCTCGGCAGGCATCCTAACTTTTGGCCCAAAGTAACATCAATTTTCTCTCAACTCCAATGTAATCAGTACCATTACCTCATCCTGTCCTTTTACTTAATTACCTTTCAATATGCATAATGCCATATGAGATCCATAAACTAAGAAACCATTTCTCAAAATAGTTCAGAAGGCTTATATGTGACCAAAGACAACAGTGATCTTTCACATTTGGTATTTCAAACACTGTCATGCCCCCCCCCCAAAAAAAAATCAGTCCTGACTTTCAAAATGTTTGCAATGTTTCTTTCACCAATATCCATATTCTGTAAGAAGGAAAAGGCTATTACATATAAACAGCTCTTAGATAATAGAAATTCATTATGCACCAAGATGAGATTATATTACATAGCACAAGATGATATTATGTCCTGAGATGAACAAGTAAGTAATTATGTATGAAAGCTTGCAATGTGTAAATAAAAAAAATTGGCAGGCATGCTATCCACTGAACATGTGTTACTGGCAGTGGATGTGTCAAATTATTTTTCTAACTCAAGCATAACAACACATCATTCCAAACATAACTCTAAATGCATCACAGCAAGGCGGCATATTGCTATCCTCTTCAAACACCAAAATATTTAAAGTGATCAAATGTATGATCAATTAAATATACAATAAATAAACCAAACCATCCAACTCAAAGGACTTAGTGTAGTTTATTCTTTATCACAGAAGCCAGAAACCTGGTGGAAAAGTTCTTCTGAAAATGAAATCATATAAACCTAATCTATGCTATTCACATGTTGGGGGAAAACAGGAATATTTGTTTAGAGTCCTCAAGGTACCTTAAGAGACTAGTTTTTTTTTGGGGGGGGAGTGGGTAATTGAGGGGTTAAACTGGACATAAGTTGTTTCTAGGATAGAAGCACATGGAGAACTTACTGAGTCTTTGCACAGGAAAGCAAATAATTCTTAAAGTAGTCCAGTAACTAAGTGGTTTAACAGTTCAGATATGAACTTTAGATTATGTTCTTAATTCCTAAGGCCAGAAGGGCTGTATGTTATGCCAACTGAGGACACTGCAGTCATTGAGTCATACAACATTTTGTCTGACAGTGTGAGAGAAACTAGATAGAGAAAACTTAACAGCAATGTAAACAGTGAAATGTCCTTTCATTTGCAAAAGCACATAAAACAGCGGATGCTGATGACATAAACTCTTTCTGCCCTCTGGCTAGAAGAAACCCAAGTCCAGACACACTGGAGAGACAAGAGAAGGGATGCAAATTCCCTTCAAATTTTAAGAGTTTTTGTTTTTATGATCATGGAAGGGTTACTTATGGAGAAGAGCTCTCAATGCAGTCATTTTTTTTTTTTGACAATTCTTAAGTGGAGCTAAGCAGGGAAAATAGACCTGTGAGCCCAGGGCTTCCATTCTCATTCCATCCTCAGGGAGGATGCTGCCAGCTGCGGGCTCTCCTTCCCTTCCCTTCTCCATCAGTTTCTCCTCAAAGCTCTGACTAACTTCAAAGTATGATCTTCCTTGTTTGTTGTTTATTCCCCCCTTTCTTTTTTCTTATCTCTTTTTCATATTTTCTACATCTCAGTTATGCATTCCAAACAAATCTTCCCTATATTTCCTCTATTTGTATTTCAGCAGAAAACCCAAATGACATGTTACTGAACAACCAGAGGAGTTTGAATAGGGAACTGGCCCGTTTTTACTTCAAAATGTCAGAACTCAATTCACCGCCCCCCCCCCAATACAATTCAGCACGTATATAACGAGGAAGATAAAATACATCCCAAAGGATGCCAGTAATGACAAGTATCACATTTGGGAGGAGGGGAGGCTGGGCTGCAGCTGATGAAGACTGTGACCAGCCCCTCCCCAGGCCCTTTAGAGCAGCCCAGGAACCCCCTTCAGTTCCTTCCAATCAAATGATTTCATTCTCTGGTGTTAATTTCCCCCACAAACAGCAGCGAAAGCTTCGTGCAGTTAGCATGCAATTTATTTTAAATCTGTACCATGGGATTACGGAAGAAGCTGGGTAATCTTATGGGTCTGCATTCTGCAACACACTTCGAAATGGACACAACTCAAGTGGACTTGCTCCTCCCACTGCCAACCCCCACTCCCCCAAAAAAACACTTTTGTTTCTGGACAGAGTGTGAAAAATTTTTTTGTAGGAAAAGGAAGGCATAGGAATCTATCATTAGGAAAGCTAACTTAACAGACTCACCTTTCATTCACTTAGAAAAAAAATAAGCCATGAAAAGAATAGATTTTTAGCAATGGATTTCTCTGCCTCTCTATGCTCACACATGCACACATACAACCATGCATAACTAATGTGATGTCAGGTGATTTCACCACTGAAACACCCCAGTACTTAGACATATCTATATACAATAGGTCACTGAGTCTGCGTGGCCTCCTGAAAAGAAAATCAAGAAGTTGTGTCTGTCAGTACAACATGGAATACTATCTATTTTCAAGTCCACTTTTCTTGAAATAAGTAGAAAGACTTCATTCTAAAAGAAATGATGAAAAGTATAATAAATCCCTAGCCTAGTGACATAGTATCTTATTATCAAGCATTCTGTAATGCAATCATGTGCTGTACTTTTCTATGGCTGGCAGTATAATTGTCTGGTTTATACCAGCATCACTGAGGACACGTAAGTAATGCAGTGTGCACAGAGCTATGACCTCTGACATCACGATAGCTGAACCATTCGACAACAGAACAATTTCAGCTCTATTATGGTCTTATGGAGTCACTGGATTTATGCACATATGCAGTGCGTTTCTGATCTAAACTTCTTTTCATAGTATGATGAAGTGTACAGATAGGACATAGGGCTGGAAGAGTGTTTTCCCTGCTGGGTTTTGGTGCAGTATTTCCTTACTATACCCCTACTCCCACCCTGTTGAATTCAAGTGTTTTACTCTGTGCCATTTATATGTTAAAAGTATGTAACCTGTGTTTTGATTTCACGAGGCTCACAGTGAAGAGACTGCCATGAGTCTCAGATGAGACTTTGGACTTCTGAATAATGTTGAGGCTGTAAAGACTGTGATACTTTTACGTTACATGGAGTGTGTTTTATATCATGTAAAGGTGACAGAGCCAGTGGTGGAGTAAGGTGGCTTGAATGTTAGTAAAATGTTCCCTGATTTCTTCTACTGTGACACAAGGAAAATACATCTGGAGTGTCCCTGGGACTAGAAATGTTTTGGATTTTTTTCAGATTCTAGAATATGAAGATATCTATATCTATATCTATATCTATATCTATATCTATATCATCTATATCTATATCTATAATCTTTATCTATATCTATATATGTATATCATCTATATCTATCTATCTATCTATCTATCTATCTATCTATCTATCTATCTATCTATCCATCCATCTACCCATCTATCTAGTCATTCTATCTGGAGGATGAGGCCCAAGTCTAGACAAAGCTTGCTTCATATAAACCTTATGTAGTTATCTTGAAGATAATTTCAGTACAATATGCTTCATGAGTGTGAAGAGACTGTAAAGACTCACCGGTGAGGAATTTGCCACTTGCGTCATGTTGGCACTCACAAATTTTGGGATTTGGTAATAGTTTGGGTTTTTGGTTGAGGCATGCTCAATCTGTCCATAGTCTCTTCTACTGAGGAGTGAGAATTCAGTTAAGACATATGACACCCATTATTCAGCCCTCAAGGAATTTTTAGTGCTATTATTATTACTATATGAAATGAAAGAAGAAGACCATGCAGGTGGAAGGGAGAACAGGAGTTTCCTACAACTGGGCAGATCTGATGGCCATTTCTCTGAAGAAGTATGGAGTCAGTCTTCTATTCCTTGAGGCACCTCAGTGAGGACTCATCCCAGATCCTCTTGTGACCATTACAACATGACTTTGGTTGTTCTGTCACTCACCAGTCAGTCCAGCTAGCTCAGTGACAGGCAGAACCTCCACACTTTATTTACTTCCATTCTAACACCTGGCACTGTGAGGCTACCAATACTTCAGGCTATCTGGGCCACCTCACATTCCACATATCGACATGAACAGAGTACGAAGGATGGAGGAGTCTAGCTGGCACAGTCAGAGGACAAGGTGGAAAGCACTGTGATCACCTTTTCCACTCTGTTATACTTAGAATATTTCTTTCTTCTCTACAGAAGCAGCCCTGAGCAGAGTGCCAAGCATAAGTAGATCAGTAAATGTCTGTTGGAATGATACTGCATCTGATTTAAATATACAGTTGTGTCTTTAATAAAAGACAGAATTGTAGTTTTAAATTATGACTGAATCCAATATAGGAAACATTACTGCGGTGACATGAATGTGCATGTCTTCCCAGTCCAGTATAGCCAAAGAAATCCACCTTCTAACAGATACCCACTTGCTGAACATTCCAGAAGCAGATCAAAAAATGTGGCAACAGACAGGGATGACGGCGTTCACCCACTGGACTGAGAACCTTTCGCCCTATCAGACTGTTCAGTGAGTCCTTGGAGTACGGAATTCCTGGAATCGGCTTCCAGTGACTAGTGAAGTCAATGAGAAGGAGTTTGGCAGCCAAAGGCGTTGGCACTGTTTTCTTCTCACACAGTGAGAGAACATTACCTTGTTCACCAGGCAGAACAGAACAGCTCAACTTCATCTTTCACTGTGTCTGAACATTTGCCTGGTAGGACTGCTTACGTACAGCCCAGTAAGGCTTTTTGTGTGTGAAGGGAGAGAAAGTGCTGATGTTCCAGAGAACAGTATTAGTGGAGCCACAGGACAGCATGTGGCCTGATTAATCTTATGAACTCAGCATTAACATATTGCTGAAACATAATGCAGATCATACATTTATGAATGTACAGCACTGACTCCCACTAAGCAGAAAACCTTCTTCATAAGCAACTTCTTCATTCTATTCATTCTAACTTTTTCCTAGGAGCAGAAACTAAAGTTCAAACTAGTAACTCCAAATCCAACAGTGATGAAAAATAACATTGTTACAATTAGCCTATACTTTCATTATAAGTAAGTCTTTTCTACAATTTAGTTTATAAAGAACAAATGGAAATTTATCTGTCATAATCAACTATTACCAGTGATATTCCATTGATGCTTAGTAACACAATTTTGCTATATGAGATTTTCATAAAAATGTAGTGAGAAAGTGATAAGTTTTTCACCTAAAATATCATAATAGCCTTAAATAATTAACCTTATTACATACAGCATTAGCCTTTAACTCACAAAGGACACTGATCACAAAGTTATTTAAAGCTTTGTTGCTCACTGAAGTAACTCAACAAATATTTCTGAATACTTACTATGTGTGAATTATTCTCATCTATTGAAACAAGCCAAATACAAATCTTTCTTATCCTGAAGTACTTGGAATGAACATTCTTTTTTGGCTTTTCAAAAACGCATGCCCAATGGACCACTTAGAGGCAATCAAAACCAAGGGTGGCTAATAGCTTCCCAGAGTGTCTGCCTATGTACCTTCTGATCAGGTGTTTGTTCAAGGTATAATATCAACATTGAAGGAATATTTCCAGCCCTCTACACACTGTATCTGTTTACAATTTCAGAGTGTTCTATGTTGTCCTGAAGTGACAGCAAGGCTCAGAATGGTAGCTTCTAACCTGAGTTCATGGAAGGGAAGTGAGGACAATATTTTGGCAGCATGAGAACATGTCAACATCATGTGCCTGTCAGTGGTAGACATTTCTCCAAATTGCTTTTTGGTATTTTATATATATATATATATATATATATATATATATATATATATATATATATATATATGTGTGTGTGTGTGTGTGTGTGTGTGTGTGTGTGTGTGTGTGTGTGTGTGTCATCCAATATGAAAAATATTTTAAAAATCCAGTGATGAGACTGTTCCCAGCAGCCCTGGCACTAGTCATGGAGCACTGACCACTGCACATTATTGCTACATGCAAACAGCACAGTTTCTGAGTTTGCAGAACCAGAGTGCTGATGGATACCTCCCTGAATGTTTCCTTGCATTAACAGAGCCCTTGCGTTCTGCTGCTCCCCAGCTCTAACACAACAGCACTAAGAAACAGGGCGTCAGCTCTATCTGGATGAGAGAAGGCATCTGACAGCTCTGGTATAAGGGCAGTAAAAACACATCCTCCTGAGGGATCCCATGGATGTTTACCTTCACTCTGCTGGAAGGGACTGCTATGACAGGACCCAAGCCCAGCATTTCTAAGAAATGCTGATGCAACAGAAACTCACAAAGCACCCTGGCTTGCCAGCTACATGCATCCCAAAGTGTAGCTCATGCTCTGGTGGACGGCAAACCTCACAGCAGCAGGCTGGTTCTTGTAGACATTCCAAAAAGATGGCCACTGGCTGGTCCAAGCATTTCAATGAAGATCCCCCACCTGGGACCCTTATTCTGAAAATCGAAAATCTAAAATGTAGGGCTGGGAAGATGGCACACTGGTTAAAGGCACTTGTTAACAAAGCCTGCTGGATGGGTGTGATTAACCACATAAAGCCAGAAGCACAAAGTTTGCAGCAGCAAGAAACCCTGGAACTCCCCCCCCCATACACAAGACGTACACGCAAGAAAAATGTTTTTAAAATATTTAAAATGTGGGATGACTGGGAAGATTGCTTAATGGTTAAGGCACTTGTTGCAAAACCTGCCAACCCAGGTCCAATTCCCAAGCCACTCCCATAAGCCAGATGCAAACAGTGGTGTAAGCATCTAGGTTCATTTACAGGAGTAAGAGTCTCCTTGGTTGTGTACATGCACACACAGACACACACAATAAATAAGTTAATTAAAATAAACTAAGATGCTACAACGTCCAAGTTTTCAAGCACCCATGATGCTATAAGAAGAAAGCTCCCCATATGTTCTCATAATAGACAACAGAAAAAAATACCCTCAGGTGCACTAAAAATCCTATGCATTATATTATATATATGGTGTGTGTATAAAATGGATATGAAACATAACTGAATTTCTTGTTTAGACATAATCCATCCCCAAGATAGTTCAATTTGTATATGCAAATATTCTAAAAATCTGAATCTGAGACATTTCTGGTTCTAAGCATTTTGGGTAAGGAAAACTCAGCCTAACATGAACAAACATGCTAACGAAGCTTGGGTGAGGAGTCACGTAGGTCCTTTCCATCTTTTTCTCTCTGTAGGTCAGAACTGATCTTATGCTTCATTAGAACTGTACTTTCTTTCATTCTAAAGGATGACCACCAGAGTGCTGGCTAAAACTGTCCACATATTCTCATAGTCGCTAAGCTTTTTGAAGGCCACCATGACTGAAATAACCTTTTGCCAACCTCATGTGTGATGGAGCCCGAGTAAATAAATACTGATCCAAAGGTCAGAATTTGCTCATGAAGCCCAAGTGAAAGGTTTCTGTAACTGGCTTTCCTAGAACACGAAGAAAAATGAAATTGTGTGAAATGAATTTGGCTAGAACCCCTATTCAAAGCATATGGCAGGATCTGTGTGAAAATATCCTCTTCAAGGGGAAATCTGCTCACCTGTGGAATCCTGTACTTGGGGCTCTCAGGTGCATGAGAGAAACCATTTTTCAAAAGAGCCTTCTTAGATTCCTGAGATGGGAAATCTCTGTACTCAATTCTTACAAAAGTAGAATGGGCTCCTACACCTTATATCCTACAAAAGTGGAAATGACCAAACCTTTGGACTGGTGAATACTAAATCACCTTCAAAACATGACACCCCAAAGAGGAATGTGCAGAACAATGTAGCATTTCCAAAGCATGGAAAAGAAAAAAACCCAAAAATGTCACTGAGGTGTGGATTTCAACATTTCCTTTGAACAGACAGGATGCTTTGGATGAAAATACCTGTGTCTGTGTGGTTGCCGCTCATATTGCTTCTAGAATGCCTCTGCCATAAATCACTACGATCTACAATCACAGCAAGTAAATAAGGCCTAGGGAATCAATTTCCCAGGGATGGAGGAAAAAGTTCTTGTGCATAATGGAGTCAGTTTAGTATTTCCAGTCTATAGTCTTGCAGGTCTCCAAAGTTCTTTGCCTGGCCCTAAGAGCAATGTTATTTCATGGAAACATGTCTATGCATGGAACTTTCTGGAAAAAAGAATCATGTTTTTTGAATGGTTTTACTTTTTCCACATGGTTATCTCTTTATCATGAGCACCTTTCTCAGTGACTCTCCTGCCCAAAATCAGAAGTCTGATGGCTGAAACACATGGTAAAATTTACACAGATCCTCATTTTTAATATGTATGGGCACACCCAGCTTTTTGAAAGGGAAAGTGAGCTGGGGCGGTCAGGGAATGGTTCTTACATGGAAGCAGATGGTAGGATGATCACACACACATACACATACACACACACACACACACACACACACACACACACACACACACACACACTCTAGGAAGAGAAGATGGCCCAGAAGTTTTAGTATCAAGTTAAAGATTACAAATACATGTTGAACTTTGGTGTACATACACACACACACCACACACACACACACACACACACACACACACACACACACACACTATAAAAGTTTGTGTCAAATGATTTTCTTAGGAAACTGACATAACATTGTGTCACTAAGATAAACCACTGAATGTGAAGATAACTTATTCATATGAATTTAATATGACGCAGTGCTTCTCTTTTTCATTATTTTTATTAATTTATGTTACTTTGACACATGTATATGATTTATGCCAACCACATTTGCCCTGTTATTGCTTTCTTTTGTCCCACTCCCACTAAATAAGCGACTCATTCCCAATTTTCTTTTTGGTGACCTTAAGGTTGCTTGCATGAACATGGGTAGGGGGTATTGACTGGAGCATGGGCCCCAGCAACCATTAAATGGCATGAGCTCCAGGGATGGGTGGGGCCTCAAGAGCCCCCTACTCCTCTCAAGATAGAGTGCTCACAGGCCTGATCTTTTACAGGTCTTGTGCCCGTAACCACTGCTTCTGTGAGTTCATGAGTACAACATCCATATTATGTCAGCAGACAGCATTCCATATGTAATGGTTAAGTTTGTTGTCAACTTGACCTATGCAATAATCCACAGTAATCTTGGGTGGGTCTCTGAGCTTGCCTGCAGAAAAGATTGACAAAATCCTTTTGGGATTTTGGAGAAGGGAGGAGGTCCCTTCTCCAGAGTGAGCCCTTCCCTCCAGTGGGTGGGCCTTCCAGAAAGGGACTAAATATAAGGAAGCTTGAGGGGAAGGGAAGCTCTTCTTCCTTCCTCCCCCGGCTGCTGGTGCTGGCTCTGCCTTTCTGCTTGGATTTATGAAAGGGGGCCAGCCTTTTCCTTCATTTTTGGAACTTCCTCTGGATCTGTTATTTCAATAAATACTTTCCTCCCCAAATTGTGCCTGGTTTGGAGATTCATCCCAGAGGCGTGTGGCTGACTACAACACCATAGGTTTCTTTCCACCCCTTCTTCCACGATGTTCCCTGCTTCTTGGAGGAGAACATATAGATGCCTCATTTCATGCTGAGCCCCCATCAGTCACTTAGCCATATCATTTTGACCTTCTATGAGTCTCTGCAGAAATAGGGTTTCCAAGAGTACACAAAACTAGGGATTTTGTGTGTCTGGAATAATTTGGCAAGCATGGCATTATATAAAGACAGGTCAAGGCATAGTGACATGTGGCATGCTTAGGGTGCTCCCTTCTAGACATTGTGCTTGCCACTCTCTCTGCCCTGTCATATGAACAGCTAGCTGCTGGGCTCTCTCACCCAGGAAGCTGCAGGGCCCACAGCTCCATTCTGAGTCTGAGTCACCAGGGCAGGACCAGGACATTGCCAGCTGCTCAGTGCTGCTCTTCCTGATCTCTGCTCTATAGGTAGGGGCTCAAACATGAACACTTCCTGAGCTTGCATAAGAAGACCATGTGGGAAGACATCTGTCCAGAAGGTACACTCATTTCCAACTCACCACAACTCGCAGGGACAAGAAAATCCTGACCTGTCATTTAAGCAGATGCTTTCAAGGCCTTTGGGAAAGTAAAGATATTTTATCAATTTGACTCTTACACTGGCAAGTATAAAGCTGGAAAGATTACAAATAACAAATGTCAACATCTTTCAAACATCTGGAAGAGAAGATACAAATGTCTTACTAAACTCCTTGAAAGCTTTCTTCCTCACACTTTTCATCTTAATAAAAATTCAACTCTACAGTGGAGAGAAAGGTATATCCACCTGCATTCCCTTTACCTAGACTAGGCCATTGAGATTTTGCTTTTCTCACTCTACACATCTATCTACATATTAATAATTTCCCTGAACTATGTAAAAGTTAGTTTTAGATATTTTTACTATCCCTAAATAGTAGTGCAAGCATGAGTTTCTGATATAATTAAAATATGGGTTGACTTGCCCTAATCTAGAACTCTGAAATGCAAAGTGTTCCGTAGTCTGAAATGCACTGAATGTCATCAACACAATGCTTTAAAAGTTCCAGGCTTTGGAGTATTTAGAACTTGGAAATTTTAGATTATAGAGGTTTACCCAGTAAAGTCTATTCAAAACTTCCTAAATACCCTCAGTCTCTAAAGCTCACTTCTGGTCCCATGAGTTTCAGAAGGAAAATATACAACCTGTAATATTATCAAAAATAAGAAAAAATAATGACTTTGTAAGAACATTTCATATTACATCTATATTAAATATAACCAATTGATCCCTCAAATGTTTTTATCTTTTTTTTCTATTTTTCACTGCCAAGTTCAGATACTGTATTTCATGTCTCCCAAACTCCTTTAATCTAGAATTATCTACTTGCTTTCCCTCCCTTTCTTTAATGATAATGATTTTTTAAGATTTCCTCTGATCCTGATCTGAAATCAGTCCTTGATTTCTTACATGAAGGAGCAGCATTTACAAAGCTTGATGTGGAATAATATATTCTCATTGAAAAAGAGAATGAATATCATGGTTGCCTGCTCATTATCATGCACAGAGCTTTGGATATTTCAATGCATATATATTTAAATTACAAGTTCCTCCTGATAGGACTTATACTGATTTTCCAATTCAGATTTAATATTAGAGATATTTTCTCACCTTTTTACCTTACAGTGAGAACTCTGGTTCCTGATTATATTAAAAACTGCCTTATTTGTTTTATCATAGTATATGTAAAATTCTTTTAAAATAGTAACATGAATATTATTACTAACATTAAATCTACCAAATAAAGTTTAAGACTATGTTAAGTCTTTTATTTTATTTCATTTTATTTATATATTCATTCATTCATTTATTTATTTGTCTTTCAAGGTAGGGTCTCACTCTACCTCAGGCTGATCTGGAATTCACTATGTAGTCTCAGGCTGGCCTTGAATTAATGGCAATCCTCCTTCCTCTGCTTCTCATATGCTGGGACTAAAGTCATGTAAGTATTTTTTTTTCATTTGAGAGATTTTTACAAATGAACATCAGATACATGTGCCACTTTGCTTATATGGCCTTACATGGCTATTGGGGAATTGTACCTAGGCTGGAAGACTTTGCAAGCCGGTGCCTGTAACTACTGAGCAGTCTTTATAACCTTTCATCTTAATTCTTTTGTGCTTAGACTATACCCCATTAAGAAAATGCAGTCAAAGATCTGGGTCCAGAAGCTACCAGAAATCATTTTGTCCTCTGGGTAGTAATTTTCAAAGTAAAAACAAAATGAATCAACATTAATTATATTTGAACATGGTCAATGGAGTAAGTGTGACATTTCACTACATGGGTACTATGTGTCATCACACCGTGGAACCTGGCAAATCCATCACCTTGGACATTTTCTAAGTGACAATATCATCAATTTGTCACATAGATTCTTTGGTTCCTATGTATATTGTATCTCAAGGCTACCTTGTTTCATATTTTTAATGTCATTTTATTTTCGGATATGTAAAAGATAAGGCAGCTCAAAACTTGAAGCTTCGCTGTATTACACAGTAGAGTCTGACTATGCTTTTGTTCATCCCTTGCTTCCATTCTCACTTTCACATTTTCCTCCATCATCCTGTGAACAGGTAACTACACTTCCTTATCTCCCTTCTTTCTTACACGAAAGGCCTCCCTCCATATGTAGACCTCAGCACCTTATATTTCAGAGGTTTTTCTAGAATGGTGGCTTTAATGTCTCATTTTCCCACTACTTAGATGACACCCTTCTGTAAGAGGAGGTGTTCTTTTATCTACCTTCCTCTTTGTAAATTGCTCTACTTCTGGTCAGAGAAGTCCTGGTCCCCTCTTCTGTAGCTGGACTGGTTGTATGTGAATTCCATAGTTCTGATGGCTTTTTAGTAAGACAGACCATTCAGACATGTCTACTTAACTTCCAGGCGTAGTTATTCATTAGGACATAATACAGCTTGTATTAAGAGTCAGCACCCAAGGGCAAGGACACAGGTGAGCTTTGAGTTGGTGTCCCTGGCTGGCTTGCTCAAACTGTGAAACAGGTTCCCTCTGAATGCAAACTTGTCTTTACCTTCTCCTTCTCTCAACCCGTTCCCCTACTCCTTTCTTCCTAGTAACTCCTTGGAAAAACTGAAATTGCCAGTGAGCTACCCAATTTCATAATCGTGTCTTTCATCAGCATTCAGTTAATAAGATATTGATTAATCTTTTCTATGCATGCCTATGACTATTAAGGTATGACAACATCCCAGAAACATAAAGAAGCTGCCATGACAAAGTAGTTTTCTACATCTATAAAAGTAGAACTTATAGAAATAGTAAGTACAAAGGTTTCCTGCAGCTGGATTAGGGGACTCCTGGTGCAAAGATCTAAAACTTCAGCTAGGAGAAATAATTTCAAGAGATCTAGTATAAATATGGTGACTAGAGTCAGCAATGAAGTACACCACTGAAAAATGCTCGGATATGCTAATTAGCTGGATTAGCCATTCTGCAATGCAAACATATTTCAGAATATATATATATATACATATATATCATGCATAAACATTTTGTCATTAGCAAGTATCAAGTACTCTAACAACTAAAAAGCAGAAAACTCAGTCATACTGTTCATATGGGTTGGTATTTTTTCAAGTAAGTAACAGTAAAAAAGTGACTGGAAAGGCTAAAAATTTCCAAAGAATTTAAGTTATAACAAATAAAAATGCCAACAAAATAAATTTACGAAATAGCATATTGTTGCATTTTTAAGATGTTCCTATAACGTCTCCAGACACCTTTAAGATAACTCAGATTTTTCCCTGGATAAGCCATGCCAGCTGATAAGTGATTTGGGGCAGTGGAACCCCCAAGCTCTTTGGGAAGACCAGTGACCTTCTCTCTATCCTGCCCTAAGGAGTGAGCAAAGAAAAAGCTCCCAATCTATTCTGGAGGCTCACTTTGGTGTGGGGGTAAGAGGCTGGATTTAGTTAGTAGGAGGAGTATGCTTGCTTTCCTAAGGAGGAAAGGGCTGATATGGCTCCTGTCCACACAAGCAGAGCAGAGAGGAGGCTTGGCACACACCCTATGGTGGACCCCATGGAAGTTACAGCAAACAACCTGCAAGCTCTGCAGCTCCCTATTGACCTTTGAGGTCTCAGAACATCACAAAAAAATAATTTATGGCCAGTGAGTTTCAGAAAAGGCATTTTCTGATAAAAATATTGGTTGATCATGGCCTCTATTGTCTTATTAAACTAGGGCTTTTAAATTAGAAGTGGCATCTTTTATTTATGCAATAAGCTTTTTGAATACATATTCCTATGTGTCATCACTGAAGATATTGGGTAGGTCTGGAGTGCAGTGTGAACTCTTTGATACTTAAAACAAAAATGGAAACAAAACTTTCTAGGGCTTTCTTATGTATATCCTCTCCTTTCAAGATTTTTTTTTGTCCATTGAACTAATTATAGTGAAACTAAGAAAGTTCACAATAATCACTATCAAATTAATGGTCTTTCCTATTCTTTCATCTGTTGCTTACCAAATTTCAATAGAGTATTACTTCATCATGGTCTTTGCAATGCTGACAATAAGCAATGGATGTAGATTATTTAAGGTGGAATTTTGCTTTAATGTTGTGGTAATGTGTTGCCTGTTAAAGCTTGCAGCACCTGCTTCTTTATAGAACAGCACTATTCACTTAAATCTTTCTTACATTGTTGGCTTCAAAATTATGGGTTGGTACAGTGTTCCAGAATGCATAGTAATGTTGGCTGCCGCCACAATGAAGAATAAACAATTCCAGCTGTGCCCATCCTTTGTATAAAGTGCAAGCCGGTTCCTCCCTCTGACTCCACAGCAACAAATTTTATGCACAACCATGGCTGGCTTTATGCAGACCTACGTGCCTCAGAATTTGTTTAAATTTTGTTTTACCTTTTCAAAAATGAGACACTATGTTACACATTTCCTTTCTGCCTCTCCATAAATATCTAAGAAATAATTAACAAATGTAAATGTATTTTTTTGTTTAGGAATGCAAAGTTTCTGACATAATTTTCTCTGCTTATGGAATGAAATACAGTCTTAGCTTATGGAACAAAAAAAGGTTATATACTTTCAAGAATGGCTGGAAAGAAACTCGTAAAAAGACACTAAATATAAGCTTTGGAAATTGTCACCTGCAATAATATCTTTTAAGTCAAACGTGTCAGAGTGTGGTGGAAAGAAGGAGGGGTCTCAGTGGAATGGAGTGAGGGAAAGAGACAAAAGGAGGGAAATATGATCAAGTTATAAATGTTTATGTATTAAAATCCTCAATAAAAACAAGTTAGAGACATAATACGGTCATCTCTCATCTGTAGGATATATCCCAAGATAACCAGTGGACAGCTGAAACCATGGATAACACAGACTTCCAGAAATACTATGTTATCCCTACACACACACACCTCTGATAAAGTTTAATGCATATAATGAACAGTAAGAGCTAATCATAGAACCAAACAATTATAACAGTATTCATAAATGGTGCTTTCTCAAAGTATCTCATGACAATGCACTCACCATTCTTGGAAGTGGGATAAATGATGGAGGCTTTGAGTGTGCAGTTAGGCAACTCAACACCAGGGTAACTTGAACACAAATGTTGGAATACTACAATAGTTGACCTGATAACCAAGGCAGCTCCCAAATGACTAACAGATGAATAACACATAGACTGTGGATATTCTGTAGGGTAAGGGGCAGTGTAGTTCATTCTTGATCAGCCAATCTTTTTTTTTAAAAATATTTTATTTATTTATTGAATTTGAGAGTGTGTGTGAAAAAGAGGCAGACACAGAGAGAGAATGGGCGCACCAGGGCCTCCAGCCACTGCAAATGAACTCCAGACACATACACCACCTTGTGCAACTGGCTTTATGTGGGCACTGGGAAATTGAATTTGGGTCCTTCTGCTCTGTAGGCAAATACCTTAACCACTAAGCCATCTCTCCAGTCCCTTGATCAGCAAATCTTGAAAGATAAACCTAAACGGGAATAGAAGAGGACCATCCAGCCCATGCTTTACAGACCTAGAATAAAGCAGAAAGCAAACTAACCCATAATGGACTTCCATTCCTGGAGTCCAGTAGAATTCCAAAGCATCTGAAGGTGAGAAGCACCTTCAGATGGGACCTGGACTGGGACCAGGGAGCCAGCTGGTTCCATGAGACCTGGAACAGATCACGTGTGAGGATGAAGATACCATAAGACATAACCAACTATGTTGTCTTGTTTTTGTTCCAATTCCTCACCACCTGAGAGCACCAGAAGGGAAGTGTCATTGCCTCGACTCTTCCTATTGAGACTGGAAGGCAGGCAGAGAGGGGCAAAGGGAGAAGGGAAAATGGAAGACCAAGTGAAACAGATATACCGTGGACAAATTACCCAGGATGCTTAGCTAGTCTTTATTCATTTTATCACAACTGCAGTTGTCCCCCACCTTTTCCCCTCCCACGATTGGTTGTATTAGGATAACAGTGATTTTGTTAAGAAACCACAACATCTCACTTTTAGAAAGAATAGTATGAAGGGATGGAACTCTATCGGATTTCAGGATTTGTCAATTTTTAAAATATTTTTTAAGAAGAAAAGCTATATATTTTATGACACTGTTAATGTTTACAACCATTTATAAGCTTTCCTTTAAAAATCTAATCAAATGAGTTCTGAAGGAAACATAAATTTTGATAAGGATTGCATAATCACAAGCTCAAGTTATCTGATAAAGCCAAGTTTGCAGAGATTCTTTTTATTTATTTCGACAGTTAAGTGTGACCCTCAACATGGCATGATGTCTGTGACAATGCATTAAAAAAGTGAGCATAAATCATCATTGTCCTGTACAAAGAGCACATACATCCACAGAGAAGCACACCCACACAGGCTTCTCATCAACAGTCATCATCAGCGTTGAGAGCAGATGTTTGCTCATTTCACATTTTTCTCATCACTTTTCTTCTATGCTTAAAGATGCTCTGAAATTCTCCC
>PVHP010030479.1:0-21676 GCA_004024765.1 Zapus hudsonius | reverse complement strand
CCAGTGTTCCATATTTTGATGCCAGGCACTCATATCCAGATTCTTCCTGTCTGCCTGTTGAATCTGGATTGATGCTTCATGTGGATGACTGGTCTTGAGTTGATATTTTCCTAGAATGTTAATTCTTATCCTGATTGTCTCAGCTTTGCAGGTGCAGGCAAGTTTGTTACTTTTATGGCCACACAAGGCCAAACCTCATAGGACCCATTTCATTGAGTTAGTTGTGAGTTAGTGTAAAGCTTAATAAAAGTATGTGTTTATCACATAGCCCTCAACCCCCATGGAGCATATTAGCAAGTCCACTTTGGAGGAACCACAGTAGAATGGGGGCAGGGAAGAGGGACCAATGCATGACTTGTACATACAAAGTTTTTACTTAATATTAAAAAAATTTAAAAATTATTTTAAAAAATTAAAGACTGTTCAGAGATAGGAAGGTGGCTAAGCAGTTAAAAGCACTTGCTTACAAAGCCTACAAGGCCCATGTTAAATTTCCCAGTTCCAGGCTGGAGAGATGGCTCAGCTGTTAAGGCACTTGCCTCCAGTGCCTAAGGCCCTGGGTTTAATTCCCCAGTACCCACATTTGCCAGACCCACAAGGTGGTGGCCCTGGAGGGCTCTCTCTCTCTCTCTCTCTCTCTCTCTCACTCTCTCTCTCTCTCTCTCTTTCACTCTCTGCTTGAAAATGAATAAATAAAATAAAATAAATTCCCAGTACCCACATAAAGCACAATGTGGCACATGCATCTGGAGTTTGTTTGCAGTGGCACAAGGCACTTGCATGCCTATCTCTCTCATCTCCTTTCTCTTTCTCTCTACTTGCAAAAAAAATAAGTAAATGTATTTTAAAAAATGTGTTTATATTTTGGTTTTCTTCAACATACCTGTGTGCTCCCAAAGGCAATAGGCCTAAGAAGCTGACAGATCAGCCTCCTTGTGTATTAAAAGCATAAAAATAGTGTCACCATCTACCCATACATTTTTTCTGAGTATAAAATGAGACTAATTCTGGGAAAGGACTCTAGTAATGTGTAAAGAATCATAAAACTTGGTTGTTACCCTACACTCTACTGATATACCAGGCTTGATGTAATCCAGTCTCTTCCCACCTGATAAATGCAGGCTGTAGACAGTACTTCCCCTGCAAACTCCAGCAAGGTCACCATGGCATTTCATGTGGAAGCTGACTAAGGGGAGGGGGGCGGATAACTGGTTGTACCAAGGAAACTCACTGTAGTTAAGATCTTAATAACCATCCCACCCTCATTATACTATATAAATATATGGGAAATATAATAGAAAATAGGCGTAGTGTTGTTCAACCCATTATGAATTAGCCTTACACATAATCCACCTGCCACCATGGTAGGTCTTAATTTTGAACAAGCAAAAACTAAGCTTGATGTGAAATAGTCACTTTGTGATGGCCACAGCATACACAAAACATCAAGCACTCATTCCTGATTATCGGCATTGTTCACATTGGCCAGCGATCTCACTTCTTGGGAAAATCTCCTCTGGCTTTTTGCTTAATTCTTATTGAGGATCCAGCTCCAGTACTGCTGATAAGACTTCATCCATGTGAATGTTAAATCTTTTCAACTTAACTGGATTTAGAGTCATCTAGGACACACACTGCTTTCCACAATGGCTGTACCAGTTTACATTCCCACCAACAATGGAGAAGAGTTCCTATTTTTCTGCATCCTTGCCAGAATTTATTGTCATGTAGCCAATCTGACAGGAGATGGAATCTCAGAGTAGTTTTCATTTGCATTTCCCTGATTGCTAAGGAGGTTGAACATGTTTTTAGATGCTTATAGCCCATTTGTATTTCTTCTTTTGAGAACTCTCTATTCAGTTCAGTAGCCCATTTTTGATTGGGTTGATTAATTTTTATTTAGTTTTTTTTTAGTTCTTTGTATATCCTGGATATTAATCCTCTGTCAGAAGTATAGCTGGCAAAGATTTTCCCTCATTGGGTAAGTTGCCTCTTTGCTCTGTTCATGGTGTCTTTTGCAAGACTTCCTAAAAATGTCCTAGAATTTTGTATTTATGTGCTTTCAGGAAAAGAAAAATCCTAATGATTTGTCAATCATACTCAAGATTTCTTCACATTTAAAATCCCCAACTAGTCTTATCTAGAGGTTTTCCTCAAGGCTGCTCTTTTTCTAGAAGAACATCTATTTTTCTTCTATCAAGATGCTCCTTTAACAACTAGCACAAGCATTTTTAACTTTGGAATTTTGCAAAGAAGCTTGCTGAATTTGAATACCAAGCTCTGGATTTGGGCTGCCTTGGTGAGAGCTTCTCACTGAGTCAGGTTCACTTCAGTGATCCACACTTTCCTCTTATTTTCTCTCCCCACTATGTGTGACCCAGTGATTTCATTATCAAATTCAGGAGTGTTTGCCCTCTGGAATGAGCTTCAAGTGAGAGCTCCCAAAGAAAATGAATGTGATCTGATCTAAGGAACAAGATATTTTCCCATCCAGGTTCAGACAGACAGAGCCTTATAGTGGTTTGATTCTAGTGTCCCCATAAACTTAATGTGTTCTGAATGCTTGATCCCCAGCTGATGGAAGTTTGGGTATTAGAACCTTGTTGGAGGTGTGTTGTTGGGGGCAGACTTAGAGGGGTTATAGCCAGCTTCCCCTTGCCAGTTTTTGGCACACCTTCCTGCCACTGTTTGCAGTGCTATGGCGGAGGTAAGTTCACCCCTCTGCTCATGCCGTCATTTTCCATACCATCATGGAGCTTCCCCTCAAATCTATACTCCAAAAGGACCCATTCCTACCATCAGCTGCTTTTTGTCAGGTTCTTTGTTGCAGCAATGAGAAAGCTGAGTACAACACCTCTTTTCCTACCAAATAATTCTGATCAAAGGTTCAGTGGGAAATTCTTGTGCTGATCCTGGGTGCAAATGGCAGGCTCACAGTGTTTGGACATAGATATTTGAAACCATATAATCACCTTTGTGATTTATCTCCAGACTTTAAAAATGATCAGCCTTGGGCTTGGGAGATGGTTTAGTGGTTAAAGGCACTTGCTTACAAAGCCTGCTGGCCTGGGTTCAATTCCCCATTATCCACATAAAGCCAGATGCACAAAGTGACACATGTGTCTGGAGTCATTTGCAGTGGTAAGAGTCCCTGTCATGCCCATGCTCTCTCTGTCTCTCTGTCTCTCTGTCTCACTCCCCTTATAAATGAATAAATAAAAATAAAACACTAGAATATAATTCCAGAAGGAGCAATTAATGTCTATCAGAAGAAGTTTTTTGATTTATGATTATCAAACACTCAACTAAGGAATCATTTGCATATCTAAAATTATAAGTTAAACATTAAGTACTCTTGTGATAAAATATATTAGGCTTAAGAAAGCAAAAAAGAGCACGTGAGAGAGAAATTTCAGATTTTAAGTCATATATATTGTCCACTTCCCTATCAGCTCAGAAGTTTTTCAGAGGGGAATTCATTTTCAAAAGAACAGTTAAAAAGCTTAAGAGGAAGGCATTTCTGGTACTTTCCAGGAATAGAAAATTTCTTTCAGCTCTCTTATTTCTTCTATTGAAATAAAAAGAAAGTAGTTTGGTAGACCTGAGCCTCTCAATTAAAAAAAAAAAGTCACAGTTAATTGTCAGATTCAATCTCTGTTCAGAAAAATGCCATCCATTTCCAGATGTTGCTTGTAAACTCTCTTGGCAAAGGGGCAAAGAATAATGCACAGCATTTCCCCTGCAGCGTTATAGTGCACATTCACCTTAAGGGGCATATGCTGCTCTTTTGAAACATTCAGACACCCCTCATTGTACAGGGTCTCTGTGAAAAGATTGAGGGCTCTGCAAAATTAACATATGAATAGGCTAACATACCTCCCAAGAAGCCACTGCATGAGGTGGGGTCTCACAAAAGGAGGTGATCCTTTCATTCATTATGCAGTTAATGAAGAGTAAGAAGACCTTTTCTGACCAATTTTCTTGGGGGGGGGATTCAGAATTTGACCTTAAAATTTGAGTGTAGAAAATATCTATTTAAATCTTAATGTTCCTTCATAACCATCCTAGCCCTTCGAGAAAGGCAAATGTTTAATTTCTGAAAAAAAGTAATTGCTGAAATCAATAAAAATAATTCAAAGTTAATAAAGTTAACAATCATTGTTCTTGTTAATTGGCTACTCAATTCACTTGAGCAAAAATGCTTTGCCGGGAAATGGTGAAGATTCAAGATTAGGTTATGTTGAGTATCCCATACATAGGGGCATGACCAGGGAGGTGTTAAGATGGTGTTTCTGGGAACCAGAGTCTAGGAACTAAGACTTGAACCAGGAGCTCAGTCCAAGGGGATTGGCTAGTTTGACTAATCATGACCATAAGTCACGGTCTAAGCAGACTCGAGACTGATTTGCTAAACATATTGGAATTCCATGTTATCTAATCAGCTCTAATATAGGGTTCCATTTTGCCAAAAACAAAAGTTAAATGTCACTTCCTCTGAGTGCCACATACTCTGGCTTTTACAGCTCAGATGGTCTCCTCTGTATTCTCCCAACACCTTCTACATTTTGTAATACTACATAGAAATTGCAGCATTGTTGAATAGGAGTCCTACATTTTTTCCTTCACTGTGGTGTCCAAACTTCATAGCTTAGAGCAATGTCGACCTGTCGACCCTGTAAGGGCTGGAGAGATGGCTCAGTGGTTAAGGCACTTGCCTCCAGTGCCTACGGGCCTGGGTTCAATTCCCCAGTACCCACATAAGCCAGACCCACAAGGTGGTGGCCCTGGTGTGATTCTCTCTCTCTCTCTCTCTCTCTCTCTCTCTCTCTCTCTCTCTCTCTATCTATCTATCTCTCTGCTTGAAAATGAATAAATAAAATATTTTTTAAATACTGATTGTCAATAAATGCTGTTGAATAATGCTAAATTCGGTTTGAGGCAGAAGGCCTGTTATGGTTATAGTGAAGGCACTGGACCCAGGAAACCTGGCAAGTTGTTTCAAGGGATAGATATGTTGATGAGCTGTGCCTATGGAGCAATCATCACTTAGACCAGACCACTGACCACTATTTTGGTTCAGATGAAGTTTTCTGCTCAAGCTGCACAGTATACAAGAGGGCCACCGGAATTAGTGAAAAGATTAGATGGGAAGCAGAGTGAGTGTACAATCAGAGGAGAACAAGTAGAAAAGACCTGTGTTCTGTGGGAAGTGGATTAGAATGGACATTACAGAGACCATAAAAGCAACTCAGTAAAAACAGGATGCAGAAATATTAATTTAAGATGGAAGTCTAATCCTAAATCTACAACCTGGGATCTAATAATGTTTTTCTTTTCACATCATTAGATATTTATAACAACACAAGAAAAATATGCTAGTATAGGAGGCTGGAGAGATGGCTCAGCAGGTAAAGGTGCTTACTAACAAAGTCTAAATCACCTGGGTTCAATTCCCCAGTACCCATCTAAAGCCAGATGTTCAATGTGGCAAATGCATCTGGAGTTCATTTGCAGTGGCAAGAGGCCTTTGGGTGCTCATTTCCTTTTTCTTATTTCTCTCTCTCTCTCTCTCTCTCTCTCTCTCTCTCTCTCTCTCTCTCTCTCTTGCAAATAAATAATTAGAAATATATATTTTAATGCCACTATAGGACTAACTCTTCCTGCCTTCCACATGGTGGGAGCTCTCACCATGGAATTCTCTTAATCTAATAAAGATTAGATTCTTCTCTTTCCCTCTCTTAATCTAATAAAGTCTTTGTAAGCCTTTAAAAATGCTAGTATAGATTGCATCTGGTCTACAACATCTAAAATATTTGCTTCCTGGTCTCTTAAAAAATTGCTGATCAACAATTTAAGTAAATAAATACATAGAATACAAGCGTGCACATTCAGAAGTATTGGCACACTTGTACCTACATGCATACACATGTAAATACACAGCAATAATGAAATATGAATTTGTTGTTATTAGAAAATAGAAGAGTAATGTTGGTGCCCCATCAAGTTTGCAAAAAGGACATAAAATAATTTTTATTCTCTATCAATTTACCAAAGCAATCTTAACTAAAATATAATTTTTGTAAGGTACTATTTCAATATGTATTTTTTTAAACTCTTGTCTTCTGCAACTTCTCAAGATGTGTGTCTTTAAAGTGGCCATGACACTCGTAACTTCACAGTGGCTGATGCTACCTACACAAGATCTGCATAGTAGAAGAGAGACTAGTTGGAAAGAAGGAGGAATTCAGTAGAGGGGAATAGGGGAGGGAAAAGGGAAGGTGCTGGAGGCAATTATGATCATAGCCTGTTTCCAATATGTATGGAACTAGTGGATAAACAGGTTTTTTTTTTTTTTAAAAAAAAAAGATGTGTGTCTTACCCAACCTCTACTGTAATCATTCTATTTGCCCTTGGGCCATTTTCTAATTAGGAGAATTTTGCACCTGCTGCCTAATGTGAATATATTTCAAAGAAAACTTTTATTTGATCTCATTTAGTGTTGCTTTGTGAAACATAGAGAATGCTGTAGAGATGAAGATATTTTCAAGATCAAATGTCCAAAGTTCTTGTTTTACGGAAAGAAATGTATCTGTAACACTACTCTCACTGTTGGACAGAGGTGTTTTTTGTTTTTGTTTTTGTTTTTGTTTTGCAGATGGCAGTCACTACTAGGGAGACACAGAATTTGTCGAATTGCTGAAAATAAGTGAGTGTTGAGTGCTCAGCACTAAGTCAGATATCTCTATCTACACCTGCAAGCCTCAGGGAACATGGTGGAAGAGGGAGTGGAAAGAACATAAGAGCCAGATGATGCAGAGGCATGCTGTGGAATGCTACGCTCTGGACATGAAGTGGTTTTTGCATCCATGACCTCAACAGTTTCCTTCTTTACCTGCATAAGACCTGTACAGTTTTGAGCCCATCAGCATTTCAAAGTGGATGATGATTTGTTTTTCAAAACAAAACAACAACAACAAAATAGAAGAGGAAGTAATTGAAAGAATAAGGGAGGTGGGTGAGGGGAAATGAAAGAAGGTAATGAGAGGGTATTATGATAAAATGCGTTCATTATGTATATTACTAAAATGTCAATAAAAAGTATAAAAATGTATCTGAGGTTTTAAAACAATTCAAGTCCAAGCACATGCCTGTAATCCTGGGGAGGTTGAGGCAGGAGGATCATGAGTTTAAGGTCAGCCTAAATTACATAGCAATACTTTGTCTCAAAATAATCAATCAATCAAAGAAACAATCAAGGAGGGCCAGCAAGAGACCCAGAACTCTTGGTCCTGAACTGTCTCACTGATGTCCTTATAAATAAATAGTGGTGTTCTTTCCCTAAATGTCTGGATGACAGGAATTTGTTCCCCACCTCCTCCACCACAGTGCAGAGTCCACTGTTTGGCTGGTTGCAGCAAAACATGTGTTGAAAAAAATGAATAATGATAGTTCATATTTACTTCATGTTTTCCATGTATCAGGCTCTGTGCCAGACTTTTTTGACCTCCACTAGAACCCTGTAAGTAGGTTTCATTGCAATTCCTATTTTAAAAATGAGAAAAGGAAAGCACTCAGGTAAAATGACTAGCTCAAAGTCACATGGTTAGGAAGTTGTATGATTAGGCTGTGAATGGAGGTCTTATTAAGTTCAAAGTTAATGTTATGAATCATCATCTTGTGTGGTGAGGAGCAATGAAAACATCACTTCTGAAACGATGGAGATACTTACACCTGTGCACTTCCACAATGAAATACAACTTCCCTCCCTGACTTTGCTCAACAATTGAAGCCCAGTGCATAGCACCCTTATCTTATTTCTCCTGGCTTTGCACTAACTCTCTGATCCCGCACAGTCAACTAATGTCTCAAATTCCTTAATTTCCCAAATACACTGCACTTTTTCCAACACCCCAGGATGTCTCTTATTATCTCAGAGGAGTTTCATAAAATTCTCAAAACAATATTTAAACATCATCGTTTGTTTTAAAGAATGTATGCTTTACATAGCCTTTAGGAGGATAGAAGGAATTTCTTTCACACAAAACAAAAAAACAATGAAGATGTGTCCCTAGATTTTATATTCCCAGAGTACAAGCTAAATGTTAAGGGAGGCAGCTCTATCTGCTGTACATTAAATACATTGATAATTCTGATTTTGGATAATAGGGCAGGTTTAGTCTAAAGTAGTTCTCATGATTTGTTCTCAATACCTATTTAAGAAAAAAGAAAAACTACATATCCTTTGTCAAACACTTTTAAAACAGAGAAAAATGATAATGAGTACGATATTTTTGCCTCCCTGAGTTACCTGCAACATTAACATGTTTTCCTCCAACTATGTGCATGCATACTTCGTTTTACTCAGAGAAGAACACAGTCCAATGCTATATCTACACCTATATCTATATTTATCTATCTGTATTATATATTATATATTAAGTTTTTCTTAAGTCAGTAGTCATCATAGACATATTTTAGTAGTTGTATAATATTATATTTTGAGGTTATGCAATGATTTTTTGCTCACACCCCTACTATTGGACACTTATGTTGATTGACATTTTGGTTATTATAAATGAATATCATATTTGCAGAAATTTCCCAAGGAGTGATTGTTATTAGCAGTGGAACACTATGGGTCAATGGGAAGGATTCCATTTTAGCTACTCGAGCACATTGCAAATTTGCTTTCCCAGAAGACTGCATCAGCTTTCCCTCTTTTCAGCCTATGAATGCTCTTCCTATGGCACCCTGTACAATTTTGGCTTCATATAGCCCTACCAAGTTTTGTATTTCTATTTGATAAAAGTTGAAGATATTATATGAATATCATTATTTTATCTGATGAGAAAAACACTGGAGAAATTCTATTCAAATTTCTCAAATTCTGAGATGCAAAAATAATTTTAAAACCTGGTAATAGCTAAACACATTTTGTCACATTGTTTTGTATTTCTATTTTTAAATGTCTCAGAATAAAAGCCTTCAATATACAAAATATATCAGTTTGTCAGTACAGGACAAGGGCTTGGGAATTTCAGTTGCTTATGAAAGACAGCTGGTGGGATGATGGAATCTAACTAGTCTGTACAAAGGATATTTTCATTATTAAAATTATGGTATCTATGACATCAGTGCTTAGCTCTTTTTGTATATTAAACCAGTTTGGCTTAAGGGTACTTCTGACCAGAGATTAAATCATTCATGACAATGTGAGCAAAGGCAAGAGGGATAATGACAATTGTCTTGTTCAAGAAGAAAGTAAATAGAAATAAAAGAAATAAGAAGAGCCTTGCTGCCCACTAATAAAGAAGGTAGGAACTAGTATCTTTATAAACCTGAGCCCTGTGATTTTTGCCCATATGTCTAGTTTACAAAGCTTATTAACATCCATGATCTGCAGCCTAATGATATAAGGCATTCATGTAGCTATGAACTGAAGTCTAGTTCTGTTGTTTACTATCCAGACTCCCTATGTAAACATACTTTATAGAAAAGAAGGCATTTGGTTCACCTTTTATTTCTTGTGTCCCAGGGACTTAACATAGTTACCTGTGCTTCTTCATCTCTCACTAGATATTTCTTTCCTGTCTGACTACTTACAAAATAAGAGGAAAAAAGAACAAATACACACACAAGAAAAAGAAAGAAAGAAATTAACTGTTAAAGCAAGGAAAATGACATTAAGAAGCCTGGCAAATAGAAGATAAACTACGAAAAATGAAAAAAAAAAGATGGAGAAAAGTGTTAACTCATAATCAAGAGTCAGGAAATGTTGTGAGAAAAAATGGATAGTGTGTACAAAAAAGCTGATGGTGGTGGTAATAATAACTGTGACTAGTACTACTTGTGTTCACTAGGCTCAGTGGTAAGCCTATTCACCTCTTGGTTAGGGAAGTAATATTATTATATTAATTTAATGAGTAAAGAATGTGGGTCTGAAAGAGATTACATGACTTGTCCAAGGCTATAGAGCTAATAAGGCTAGAGCTAGGATACCAACTAGATAATATGACTCAATTTTCATATTCTTTTTAAATACTTTCTGTACTTTGCAAATTTCCTACAATGAACACATATTACCTTTATTTTTCAATCCTGTAGCATTCATGGTGTATAGAAATAATTTTGTCATTATATCATTAACTATAGTTAATAACTATTTCTATTCATCATTTGTATGTCACCTCAATTAGACTGTTAAGAGCCCATGTCTCAGGGAGTGTCATGATTTAATGCATATTATAGCTGCTTGGTGAATACTTCTTAAATGAATGAACAATGAAAAAATGTAGGAGTGAAAAACAAAAAAACTGTAAAAACAAAGGTTTAGGGGAATGATGAAAAAGATCAATGAGGAATAGAAAAAGAGGGATAAAAATAAATAATGATCAAGAACAAGAGATGTGTTGGGGACCTAGGTAGAAAGACAAACCCATAACTCAACCAGGATGCATACATAGAACTCTGTTTGGGTGAACTAGTAGACTATGATTGGAGCTAAAATGCATTAAAAAGAAGATAGTCACTGTGAGAACAGAAATGTTTAAATACATGGTAGTGTTAAAAATTTAAATAGAAAAATTGTTTCAAAGTACCTTATGAGAGGGCAAAGTACTAAAATTGCTTTTCTGGCAAAGCCTGTCCCTTCATCCAACAATTATCCTAAGATACTTGATATCTCATCTCCATAAATTCAATAGGCAATTGGGGCCACTTTCTCTTTTGAGCCCAGATGCAGAAACAGAAATTACAGTCATTTCCTATATTGCAGAAATTAGCTGGCCAGTTGAAAGCCACCTGCACACATTAATTCACATCATCAGAGGTTTTCATCTAGAAGGCTCACAGCTCTTCCCTCTGTCACATACTTCACCCTCATAGAGGCTAAGTTCGAATAACCAACGAAGCCTAAGTTTACAGGGGCTATGCTATAAGGTGATGATCTTTCTGTAGCTCCTTTTCTCTTGGGAATTAAAGAAAACCATTTTTTTGTCTTATAGTATTACACATACAATTAAACCAACTAATACCAAGGAGAGGCTGTAGCAAATGATAGCACTTACCAATCCCACCACTCCCCATTGCCCTTCTAAGAATTAATCATTTTTTATGATTTCTTTTAGTTTCTATGTTACATATATACACAATATGTCTAAAGATATATTTAACAATTTTAGATATTATCTTTTGGCTATTTATTTAATCATAATTTGTGATACAGGGATGAAAAGAAATGGAGTATCTGGTGATGCAGTAGTTTGCTGGTGGGGCAATAAAATTGTGCTCTTGAGGTAGAAAACAATTTAGTTTTTCCTCAGCAACAGTTACTATGTGGCCCAGATTTTCTATTTATAGATGCATATTTAAGAGAGCTGAAGATATACATATACATAAAATATATACACAGATACGAGACCCAGCTTCAAAACTGTATACACAAATACTCTTAGAAGCATTATTTGTCTGCCTGGGGAGATGGTTCAGTGGATATAGGCACTTGTTTGCAAACCTGTAGACCGGGGTTTGAGTTCCAAGAATCCTCCAAAAGCCAGATGTACACACTGGTGCATGCATCTGGAGTTTGTAGCAGCAAGAGGTCCTGCTGTGACAATACTCTCTCTCTTTCTCTCTCTCTCTCTCCCTGTTGTGACAATACTCTCTCTCTTTCTCTCTCTCTCTCTCTCTCTCTCTCTCTCTCTCTCTCTCTCTCTCTCTCTCTCTCTCTTCTCTTCTCTTCTCTCTCTCCAAATAAATAATTAATATTTTGTGTAAGGGGACAGAAAGATTTCAAGAGCCATAAGGGTGGGAAGGACTATCCTGAGACACTGATCCCTGCTTTCACTGAGACTGATGCCTGACCCCAGAGTGAATACCAATAACTCCACGGAGAAGGACCTTCAGTGGAATGGGGGTGTAGGAATTTAGGAGAGAGACCCCACCCAATGTTGCCAAGCTCCTCCTTAACCCCTCCCCAGTCAGAGCTTTGCCCTGCCTCCTGCAGGATGAAAATGGGTATTCTTTTTTTTTTTAAAAAAAAAAAATAATATCTTTATTATGAATAAATACATTGTATGAGCAAGTTTTGTGATGGTTCCCCATTTCTCTCCTCTCTGTCCCTTACCCACTGGGGTCCCTCCTTGGTGCCCAAACAGGATCTGTCCATAGGGCAGGGGGGTCATGAACTGCACCAGAGGTAGCCAGTTTGTTTTTCTTTCCCCTTTGTGGGTTGTTGCTGAGGGGGGCAACTTTAATTTTTTTCGCAGAAACTTGTATGTATTTTTTTCTGGTGATTTCTTTTTGATTCTGCACCCCAATACCCTAAAGGCAGTTAAGATTACTTCCTCAGAGGGGGAGATTATGACAGGATAATTTGTAGTTTCAGGCAAGTTCCACAGATTCCATACCTGATCCCCTCCCTTCAAATGGGAGGTGTCTCTAACTAGAGTTAAAACCCCGCCCTGAAACTGATTGGTCAGGAATGGACCAACTGTTTCTGCTCACTTGGGCCAGGGAATGCTCACTGGAACAGGAAATTCTCTTTCCCTACCCCACATGGCTCAGCAGAAGGACATCTGAATCTCTCCAAACTCCAGGCCTTGGGTTCCACAGCCTAATGACTGTGGTGAGGGGCTGGAGTTTTTTCACACATAAACGTTTTTTCTCATGATGGGAGCCTTCTGATACCCTTCCTTCCTCTGCTTGTTTGGCTGAGCAGTAGAGATTTTATAGATATGTGGCTAAAACCTCTCCCACATGTTCTCTCCACACTGGTGGCTGGAGATCTCTGTAACTTCTCATTTCCTTTCAAATAAAGTCTGCCACTATACCTTGTCCTCTGGTGGTCTATAATTTTAATTCTTTAACTTTATACACAGAATTTGGGTACTCCTTAAATTCTGAGTTGCATTGGAATTAGCTGGGTACTCTTTAAATTGTAATCGCCAGCTCCCCCATGACAAGGGCAGTGGAGAGGGGATATAAGTGTGTAACCTGATGGGGTTATGACCAACATGTGACAAATGACAAAAAGAGGCATTATTTGTAATAGCCAAAAAGTGTGTGTGTGGGGGGGGGGCAATTCTAATATACCACCAACTAATGAAAGGATCAACATTGTGGGGCAAATTTAGAAAATGGGATATTATTTAGCTATATATAAGTATGAAGTATTCATACATTCTATAACATGTACAACCTTGAAAACATATGTGAAAGAATCCATGTGCAAGAGGGACCTTTTGTATGTTGACACCTATGTAAATAATCCAGAATAGGCAAATCTGTAAAGACAAAATAGGTTTATGGTACCAAAGAAATGGCGGCAGATGCAAGTTGGGCATGACTACTAATGATGCAGGATATGGAGGTCCAGGGAGTAATTATTCAGGAGATACCAGAGCCATGAAACACAACAGTTCTTACCCTATTTTAGCAAAAATTGAAACAAAGGACTCCAAGAACGTTAAATTATGAATTATGAGTTTTATTGTAGAGGGAATTAAGATTTAGAGAGGTGTAACAGTTAAGTTTATTGTCAATTTGCCTTGTTTAATAATCTACAGTAATCTTGGGCAGGTCTCTGAGCTTGCCTGCAGAAAAGATTGACAAAAGGAGGAGGTCTCTTCTCCAGAGTGAGCCCTTCCCCTGAGTGAGTGGGCCTTCCGGAAAGGGAATGGATATAAGGAAGCTTGAGGGGAAGGGAAACTATTCTTCCTTCCTCCCCTGGCTGCTGGTGATTGTTCGCGACTGGCACTCACATCCTGCCTCTCCTACCCTTCTGGATCATTGGAATCCAATTTCCTTGGCTTTACATCGTGGACTGAAGAACAGCTGCTCCCCAGGGAGCCATCAGACCTTCTGGGCTGGATTGGGACTGCTGAGACATCCAGCCACATGGACTGAACAGCTACTGGTTCCTTCACTTGTGGGCCTGCATATTGCTATTGTTGGACTGTCGTAAGCTATCCCAATAAATTCCCTTTTACTATAATCCATTCTCTCAATTCTGTTTCCTCTAGAGAACCCTGACAAATACAAGAGGAAATCCAGGCAGGGAAGGGAAAGAGCTTACTAAAGCAGAAACCAGGAGATTAAGGGTATCAGAAGAATGACAATTCAAGAGTGTTATCCCATGGTGCCAGGCCTATTCATACAAATCAAACATCCAATTAGGATGAGCCTTGCCTTCAAACTCAGGTGTGTAAGTCAGAGACCGGATGCACTGGTTTAACTCAAGGGACTGACTCAGGAGGGACCAGCCCACCGAGGTTTGCCAAACTGAGGAAGAAGTAGGAAGTTGCTGCCTGGGAGCTTTGCTTGCACCATCTTGGATGAGACTGGATTAGACATGGGTTCTAGTCCTGCCAAGGCAGACAAGGTGACATCCATGACCCCTTTGTGCCTTTGTTCCTGGCTGGCTGCCCATGAAAAGTGATCTTTATTCTGTGTCTCCTTTACTGATAGGTGTGAAAATTCTTTGGGAGTGATGGAAATGCTCTGGAAGGAGATATTGATAATTGGGTACAAGTCTGTGAATATACTAAAATACTATATTTTATAATTTAAGAGGGTAAAATAAATTGCATGTGAATTATAGATTTTTCAAACTGTCTTTAACCAACTATGGTGGTGTATGCTTGTAATCTCAGCACTTGAGAGGCTGAAGTAGGATGATGTGAGTTCAAGGTCAGCCTGAACTATTTAGTAAGACCCTGTCTCAAAAAAAAAAAAAAAAACCTCTAGTGAAGTAATATAGGAACATATGTTAGATGAAACCATTCAACTGCACTTCTCACTTATCCCTCTCCTAAAACCCATGAACATATTATTAGCAAATAAAAAATTAGCTTGAACAGTGATCCAGAAATCACTGAGATAGTCCTAGTTTTCAATAAAAGGCAGAGGAAAGACTATGCATCTTGAACAAATTTAAAGGTATGAGAAACAAAAATAAATTGCCTCAGTAAATACAACATACATATCTGCCCATGTGGATAAATAAATCAGAGAGGAAACAGATAACAAGAAAGCTTAATAGAAGTTATGAAGATAGTTTGTGACTGGAGAAAGGGTACTTGACTTTAAGCAGTCAAAAGCACTTTATCCCAAGTTGGGACAAAGTCTCAGAGGTTAACTGCTCACTGTAAGACTTAGAGTGGCTTAGCATTTGGCTGAACAGCATACAGTGAGGAAAAGGATAAAGTATAGGTTTTAAAATGTTTTAAAGCCAGAAAACAAGTGAAAGAGTTCTCACATTTCCCCAACTTCACAACTTTTTATTGTTGTTGTTAGATGAGATCTAGCTCTGCATTGTTCAGCCTGGTCTTGAACTAGTAGACCCAGTGATTCTCCCACTGCAGTAATATACCTGGCTTTCCAGCTTTTCTTAACCATCATCTACATCTAAAACTCTTGGAATTTATTTTCTGGTGACACACAGGAGAAGTTCCAAACTAAAAAAACAAACAAACAAACAAACAAACAAATAAATAAATAAATAAATAAATAAATAAATAAATAAATAAATAAATATAAAGAGTTGGGAAAAAGAGGGCCCAGCCTTCCAAATGGAAGAAGGTGGGTGGGTGAGTAAATTCATTAGATCCTTCTCTCTCTTAAGAGTTCCCATCTTGTTTCCAGAATATAAGAAGCCAAGGTATATCCTTCACCCTGCCTTTTAAAAAAAAGTTTTAATTGATAGCTTCCATAACTATAGACAATAAGCCATTATGATTCCCTCCCCCTCCCCCACATCTTCCCTCTCTCAATTAGTCTGTTTTTTTCTGTCATCATATTTTCCTCCCACTATGTGTAGGTAGTATCAGGTACTGTGAAGTCAAGAATACTAAGACCATTTTGTGTCTGGAAGTTTGCATTGATGCAGAGTAATTTAAGATGCGTATTTTTCTCTAATAAAACCATAACTTATAGGCTTCATCATGTTTTCTCTCTCTCTTAAGGTTCTAGTCCTTTGAAAGGGTCACTTCCTTCTCATGTTGGTCTGGTCCTTCAGATTCTATTTTCACTGTTCTCTTACATGCCAATTTCTATCCATTCTATAGTACTGGAAGAATCTTCTCCTTAAAAAGGAAATGGGGCCAGCCATGATGGACCATGTCTTTAATCCCAGCACTTGGGAGGCTGAGGTAGGAGCGAGCATCCCTGCCAGTTCAAGGCCAGCCTGAGAGTACAAAGTGAATTTCAGGTCAGCCAGGGCTAGAGCTAGCCCCTACCTAAAAAAAGGGAATGGGTTCAGAAAGAAGATCCTGAGGTAGTAACACTTGAGGGATTCTGACAAAAGAGTCAGGTCTCCATGTAGGATTTGAGAGTATTGACTGCTGGCAGAAAACCCCACCTAGGCACTCCAGTCTCATTCATAAACAAGTAGTTCCTGATCACCGGACAAGGAAAATTTCCAGTACTAAAGAGAGAGACCAAAATGAGGAGTGGTCTCAAGGGCATTCTAAGGAGCAGACAATGCAGATGGCAGAAGAAAACTTTCATACATGATAGTTGGTCCTCAGAGAGATAGCATAAGTAGATAGTATAGAAAAAATATTTAAGAGATTTATCTCTCTGGGATGGATTGTTTGAGATATTGTCTCAACACTGGAACCCAAACTGTTCTGAAATGAATGAAAATCCTCCCTGTCTCAGCTTCCCAAATGCTGGAATTATAGGTGTGTGTCAACATGTTATATTTATTTTTTAAGAGATTGTTCTTATTCTGAGTAAGATGTGGTATTACATATCTACAAATACCAGGACTCAGAAGATGAGGCAGAAACATTTGTGAATTTAAAGCCAGCTTAGGCTACATAGCAAATTCAAGGCCAGCTTGGATGTGTAGCAAGAGCCTGTCTCAAAACAACCACAAACATCAAACACATAATAGCTGGAATAGAAGGGTGGAATCATAATGCCAAAAATTTGACCTTGAAGGTTTTAAAAAAATAAAACTGAAAAAAAGAGAGAAGCTGGGCATGAGGACCTGTTTGGATCCCCAGACCTGCATAAAGCCAGACACAGTATTGTGCATATGAAACCCCAGCATGTCTACAGAGAGATAGCAGTCAGAGACTAGGAAAATCAGCCAAAGGTCATGAGCCAACTAGCCTGGCATTTGCAGCAGCAAACAAGAGACCCTGCCTCTATCAAGGTGGAAACTGAGAACCAGTACCCAAGGTTATCTTCTTTTTTTTATTGTCCATAATGAGTTACATTATTTAATGGGCAAACAATAAGTTGTTATCCCCCATCCCTCAATGCCCCTCTTCCCCATCCCCAATCAGCTGGATATCCTCCTCTGTGGGCAGTCTGGAGCAGTCCTTGGGGCAGGGGACCATGTATAGCCTAGGAGTCAGCCAGGTTCCGTTGGCCCTAGTGTGTTGCTACTGAGGGGGGCCATGACTTTGGGTATTCTACCCCACCAAAGCTCTCACAATCTTTCCACCCCTTCTTCCGCTCAGTTCCCTGAGTCATGGTGGGTGAGTATTAAGGCTGTTTTCTTGTTGAGATCTCAGGAATCTCTGTACTTCTGCTTTAGGTTGTGTCAAAAATCATTGATGTCTGTCTCGCTGGCTTGTCCTGTGTTGACTGATTGGTTGTGACTATGGGTCACTTGTTCATCCCATCATTCTCTGTGGGGTTCCATATGTATCCTCCACGATATGTCTGGGGTGGCTCATCTTTTGTCAGGATGTCAGCTATTGACCTGCAGTTCATTGGTAGGGTTGGATGAGCCACAGCTCTCTCGGTGCATTCTGAAAGATACAAACACAATCTCCATCGGAGAGTGAGATCAGTATAGGTTAACTGAGATACACATTTCTGAATTAGCTAGATTCTATTTTTAGTAGCCTCCCCATCAATTTCTCCCATAGTGCATCTCTTCTTGGGAGCACAAGAGTCCGGCTCCCAGTGCATATCGCCCTAAGTCCCCAGTTCCAGTTAAGGGCTCTCCCTCACTAAGTGGAGTATTTGGCCAAATTTAATAGCTGTTGATTGCCTCCCCCAGGCCCAGGCTCCTCCATTGCACAAGTGCTCCTTTCTTGGTTCACTGTTCTCTCCCAGTAGGAGGTGTGGACAGCCTACTCATGGCAGCAGAATGTGTTTCATGCCAGTGGTCTCTGTTTACTCCAGGTGTTGTTGACCAGCCTCCCCTGGCAGCTTATGCACTGCCTTCCAGCACTACACTAACCACTATCTGGGGGCTGGATACCATTCTGGACCGCAAAAGGTTTCTCAATGCTGATCAATGGCATTCTGTGGTTTATTCAGCAACAGGGTTTTGCCTCAGGCCTGGGATGGGCATTCAAGACTGTTGACAGAATCCTGTCTTGTTTTTGGAACCTCATGGTTCACGTTGGTCAACAGCTCAGTGAGGGAAGGAAACGTGACTGGGACCAGGGGTTGTCAGACTGACCAATTATTCACAGGCTTAGACTCTCTCCTCTACTTCTCATGACCCCTCTTGCCAGATGATGCCCAGTACTTGCCCAATAGGTTACAGTATGCTCGTGAGGATTTTATGATTTTGAACCCATTTTGGTTTAGCCTCATGCTTAAGCCATTCCCCTCCCCTGTCCCTTACCCCTCATTCATAACCTCTCACTTCTTTCTATTATTCTGCATAGAGTTTACGGTTAGCCTGTTTAAGGACCACATATGAGGGAGAATATGGGGTGTTTGGCTCTCTGTTCTTTTGAAAGATTGCTTAGTAGAATCTTCTCAGTCAGACCATTTTTCCCTAAATTTCAATATGTCAATTTTCCTTTCAGCTGAATAAAATTCCATCATGTAAATATACCAAAGCTTTGTTATCCATTCCTCCATGGAAGGGCATTTTGGTTGATTCCAATTCTTGGCTATTATGAATTGAGCTGCTATAAACATAGTTGCACAAATGTCTTTCTCCTGATGAGTGACATCTTGCGGGTAGATAGATGCCTAATAGTGGGATAGCTGGGTCCATTAGTAGCTCTTCGCCCATTCTGTTGATGAGTCTTCACAGTGCTTTCCAAAGCCGTTGGACAAGCATACAATCCCACCAGCAGTGAATGAGGGTTCCTTTTCCCCCAGCATCCTCACCAGCAATTATTGTTGTTGGGTTTTTTTTTTAATGATTGCCATTCTGACTGGAGTAAGGTGGAATCTCATTGTTGTTTTTATTTGCATTTCCCTGATGCTTAAAGATGCTGAGCACTTACTTTGCGTAAAGGCTATGTGTGTTTCTTTCTCTGTGAATTCTCTGTTGAGATCAGTGCCCCATTTTGTCCAAGGTTATCTTCTGACCTCCATTTACACACACACAGAGAGAGAGAGAGAGAGAGAGATTTTAAAAGAAAAGGAGATAAAAAGTATAAGAAATTTAATAAGTTCCTGACCTAGTGTTAGACTAATAGAATAACAGTAGCAAATTCTGGGCATCTTATTAGTGAAATCGGAGCTTTATATGGACTCACTCATTTCATCTTCTGAGCAACCCTGTGAGGTAGATGCTATTACTTATTATCCACATTTTACTAAGGGGAAAAAAACAACTAAGATACAGAAAGTATACGAAACTTGTCCAAGATGAAAAAACTGGAAGCTGATAAGTCCTGGATCTGAAATCTGGGCAGTCTGGCTTCAGAAACGTTGCACCTGGGCTCATTGGACAATGTGTTTGTGGAGAAAGCCTGAGTATATGAGTTCGGATCACCAGCTTCTATGTAAAAGCCCGAAGCTGAGGTCAGCTTCTCTGATCCTAGCACACCAATGGCAAGATGTAAAAAAGAGACGGCAGAATTTCTTAGAAGCTCAAGGACCAGCTAGCCTGGCAAATGCAATGGTGAACAACAAAGAAAGATCCTGGAAGACTGACAGCAAAGTTGTCTTCCAGCCTCCACACACATGCTGTGGTATGTGCATATCCATACTCACACATATTCATATAACCCCAAGAAATATAGTAGTAATAAACATTTCAATTATATACTAATCATGCTGCCTCTCCTCAAAGCTCCCAATGGAAAGGAAGGAAAAGCACTTGGGAGACAGTATTGAACAGCTATACTGGACTCTAAAAGACACTGAGTAAGCAATGTTTACTTTTACTAAGTTATAACTCATGAAATAAAACTCATCCATTTAAAGCATACAATTCAATTAAATTCAAGTATAATCTCGGAGTTGCAAAACTGTCACAGCAATTTGTTTAAGAACATTCTCATCTCCCTCAATAGAAAGCTGCTAGCTTTAAAGCATCACTTCCCGATACTTCTATTCCCCCAGACACTAGGAATCATTAATCTACTTTCTGTCTTTATGTACTACTCTGGTCATTTCATATAAATGGGATCATGTGTGGGACATTTCAATATAAATGGGAATATGCCATTTTTGATTGTTATCTTTCACTTAGCAGAATGCTTTGTTCTGGGGGATATCCATGCCATTACACACATATCATTTCATTGGCATAATAATATTCCATTCTATAGAGTACACCACATTTAGGTTATCCATTCTTCAGTTTAATAGGTATTTACTTCCACTTTTAAGATAATACGAACACTCCTGCTGTGATCATCTTATATTACCTTGATAATCTGAGACAGTCTTTTTATAGGAAGAGTTATAGTGAAAAATGACCTCATACACATTGTTTTGGAATCAACCAGACAGTTCAGAGAACATACAGAAGTCATGATGGTAAGAAATAGCTCTGATTTGCAGGAAGCATATCTGTATCTATTCCCAACTTTTGTATTTTCTAAAATGGCTGTTTGACTGCACATGGGCCACTACCTCTTAGATCCTCATATATAAAGTGGGAAAGTTTGAGATACAGTTCTAAAACTCCCTTTAGCACATAAATCTGTTTATCCTATGTCCTTCTATAGGCTTCCAATGAACATTACTCACACAGTAGCAAATTTTAAAAAGGTGAATCTACCTTAAACCTCATTCTCACCCAAGATCTGTAGTTGACATGAGTCTGCATTCCTGCTATTGTCCATTCTGCAGTTTGGACAACTGCATTATGGTACATATCTACCATTCAATTATACAGAGTATTGACTAGCCCATCATTCCTCTGTACTCTTCCTTCCTTTCCTTCTTCGTTTCCAACCACTGGTGGCTACAAATCTTTGGACTTAAGAATTTCACCCTTTCCATAATAGCATATAACCTTCATTTACTTAAGAATATTCATTTAAGCCAGTGTGGTGGCACAATTCCTGTAATCTCAGCATTTGGGAGGTGGAGGCAAGATAATTATGAGTCCAAGGTCATCCTTGGCTACATAGTGAGTTTGTGGCCAGCCTGGGCTACATGAGATCTTGTTTCAAAAGAAATACATTTATTTTCCCCATGCTATTTTTGGTTTGATAGTTCATTTGTTTGCACTTAGCTATATTCCACTGTCTACATATGTCACTGGACACCATCTGAGGGATATGTTGGTCATGCCAAGGTTTTGACAGTTATGAACACAGCTGTTATCCACATCCATGTACAATATATTTTTGAAGAGAAACTTTCAACTCATTTGTATAAATACAAAAGAGTAGATTTGTTGGATAATATGCATCATAGTCAGCCCATGTGGTGCTGAGATGAATCTCCAAACCAGGCACAGTTTATGGGAGGAAGGGATTTTTTTTTGAAGTTATAGATCCAGGGAAAA
>PVHP010030478.1:0-21675 GCA_004024765.1 Zapus hudsonius | reverse complement strand
GGGCAGTGTAAAGAAACTGATCAGCAGGAAGGTTGTGGCAGACTCTAAAAAGTATTTATATAGCCAGGGCCACAGGTAGCTCAGTGGTTAAGTGTGTGTCCTGCACAAGCATGAGGACCTATGACTGCCAGAGTTTGAATTTCCAGGACCACAGAGACAAGTGGACATGGCCACATGTTTGTAACCCCAGTCCTGTGAGGAATGGATGCTCCAGTCAGTAAGATACTCCACTGCAAGGACAAAACAGGCAGATAAGTGGTGACAAGGGGCACTGGACATTCTCCTCTGCTTCTCTTTCTGCCTCTCTCACTATTAGGTTGTGCTTGTGAATATTGATACATTTCTCCAACTATCTTTCTTAAGAAAAAGAGATAAAACCAGTAAGTCCAATTTACTCACTGAAAGACTAATACTATGGTCAAAGCCATTGTAAAAGTTGTCAAGAAAAATAAACTACATAAAGAATATAGAAGTATAGCAGAGACATTTTGCAATCTTTACAGTCAGAAATATTTTTGTTATTGAATTTGAAAACAAAAATGAGAAAAAAATTTTCATACCAATGGAAACTAGACAAATGTTTTATTAAATAAATTAAACTGAAGGCTGAGGTTATAGCTCAGTTGGTTGAGTGCTTGCCTAGTATGAGCCAAGCCCTTAGTTCAAACCTCAGAAGCCACATTACAGAGGCATGGAGGTGCATGTCTGAAATCCCCACACTCAGAATGTAGAGGGAGAGAAACAGAAGATCACAATTTCAAGGTAATCCTCAGCTACATAACAAGTTCAAGATCATGAGACCCTATGAGAGAGAGAGACAGAGAGAGAGAGAGAGAGAAAGCTAAATTGAGGGCCAAGTCTGTTGCACAAATCCTATCTGTTCATATTCTTCCCTTCCCATAAACCTAGACATCAATATCATCAGACTCAGAAAGTTTTATGGACAACTTTTATTAAGAATTCAAGGAACACAAAAGTCCCGTATTACATAAACTGTTCCAGCGCATAATAAAAGAAAAAAGAAAAAATTCTCCTAACTATATTTTATGAGGCTTAAATGACCTTGATCCCGATACATGACCACCAAGACACGCTATAGTCAGAGTTCACTTAATAATAGAAATGCTATTATTCTTATATAAAGTAAATAAAATGTACCTTTTTTATACAACTATTATTGGAGGTTATTGAACTGTTTCTCAAAATCTCATACGTTGAAGATTTGAACCCTAATCTAATGGGGCTTTAATGAGATGGAAACTTAGGAGCAGTACCTGGTTGGAGAACGTAGGTCACTGACAATCTGTATCTTGGCCCCTGTCCCTTCTCCTCACCTCTGTATCCTTCCCAGCTGCCATGAGGTAGACACTTTGTTCCACAGCTCACTCCCTGCAAAGCCTAACAATCCAGATTCAATTCCCTAGTTCTTAAGTAAAGCCCGATGCACAAAGAGGCACATGCATCTGGAGTTCCTTTGAAGTGGCAGGAGGCCCTGGTGCACCTATTCATTCTCTCTCTCCTTGTGAAAAAATAAATAACAATTTTTTAACTGTATATTCAGTCTGAAATCCTTTTGTATTGCATTGTTATTTGCACTCAAAGATAATAAACAGGCAAACTAGCAAGAATAATTGTCAATGGACTGTCCAGATGCACTGAAAATTAAAATGGGAAATCTGTAGAGAAGAGTTATTCTTTTTTTTTTCTCTATTGTGATTTTACTTGTATACCAGTATCTATTAATGAAATTTTGTTAACTTTTACTGTTAATAAAAAAGAAAAATGCAATGTTTATGGATAGCAATATTGAATAGCTAACATGTAATATGACAAGTATACCTAGATTAATTTATAATTTTAATATAATTTTAAAAGTAGTATATTTTTATAGATTCTGATTGAAGATCAAGATTATTAAAATTTTATTGTATTGTAGCAAGAACCCAAGACAACCATCCTGTTAACTTTCGAGATGTGCGATGCTTCATTTTTCACTGTGGACATAATGTTCTATAGAGTATATACATAGCTTTTTTAGTTTTGTTTTATTGTTTCTTTTTTTAGGGAAATATTCTTTCTTTTTTGAGACAAGGTCTCAAATAATTTTCCAGGCTGACTTCAAACTCATAGCAATGCTCCTGCCTCAACGTCCTAAGTGCTGAGATTACAAATGTGAGCAGTCATGCTCAACTTGATATATAGAATTTAATGCATCTTTGTTGACTAAATCTTTGTGCAAAATGATTGGTAACTTCCATTTTTTCACCCCTGTACCTACCATTCATCATTCCACTTAGAGTCCATGAACTGATTTATTTTAAATACACCACATAAGGGAAATCGTGTGTTCCTCTTTCTAGGTCTGGCTTATTTAGTTTAATATAATATCCTCAAGTTTAACTCAGTGTTGCAATCTTTATAATGATATAATGATAATCATTGTTGTATATTCAAGGCTTCTTTGTCCATTCATCTATCTAAGAAGAATTGGGTAGATTCAACCTTTGACTTTATGAATAATGCTAAAATAAGCACAAGAGTGCTAATATATCTTAATGCTGATTTCAATTCTTTTGAATAAATATCAAAAAGATGCAATTTCTGAATCATATAGTAAGTAGTTCTTATTTCTCATTTTCTGAGGAAACTTCATTCTGGTTTTTTTTTTTTTTTCGTGGTAACTGGTCTACCAAACCAACCAAGACAAATCTGAAAAAGAATAAGTAGAAACTCACCCTGTTACCATTTCATGTTTGTAACTTGAAGGAAATTCAGCAGCAATTAAAGAGATGACATTCCACGATCAGCAGCATTTATTTCAGGGATGCAAGGATGCTTCAACATACTGACATTGGTCAAAGGAGTATATCACATCAGAAGAATGAGAAATAATAGCAGCATATATGACCATCTCAATAGATGCAAGAAAAGCAGTCAATAAAACTCAGCAACTCTTCCTAACAAAATCTTCAAAAAGAAACACCAGGGAACTGGAGTTGAAGTTTACCGGTACAGCACATGTCTGGAATGCATGACTTCTTGGGTTGGATGACCAGAACACCAACTAGAATGTGTACACATGCATGCATGCGCGCGCACACACACACACACACACACACACACACACACACACAATGCATATATATGATGAGTTTCAGCACAGTGATAGCTATACAACAAACTCAGCACCTGCATCATAGTAAACATGAGGAATCTTAAATCATTTTCTCTATGATCAGGAACAATATAAGTATGTCTACTTTACCAGTTTTATTCAAAATAATAGTGGAAGTCACATCCAGTGAAATAAGACAAGAAAAGAAAATACAAAAGGAGGAGGAGGTCAAATCATTCGTGTGTGTGTAAGGTGATATGATTTTATATAGGGAAAATAACCTAAAGATTCTATCAGAAACTGTTAGAACTGATAGCTTCAATAAGGGGTAGAATACCAAATCAGCCTGCAAAAGTGAGCAATATTCCCTACATCCATGAGCTCAGGAAGAAGTCAAGTAAGATTTTCCATTCACCATAACCACACACACACACACACACACACACACACACAGAGAGAGAGAGAGAGAGAGAGAGAGAGAGAGAGAGAGAGAGAGAGAGAGAGAGAAAACAGAAGTACTTCTAACCAAGGAAATTAATGGGATTTACAATCAAAATGCAAAATAATTAAAGAAATGAATAGACCAAATAAGAGCAGACAACCCACAGTCGAGGATTAGAAGAATTAATATTATCAAAATGTTTGTGCTACTTAAAGCAATTTCAGATTCAAAACATTTCCAATCAACATACTGGTGACAAGGTGACATTCTTCACAGCAATAGAAAAAGTTACACTTAAAATTTGTATTAAGACACAAAAGACATGATCTAACCAAAGCACTAGAAAAAAAGTAATCCTAGAATTTGTATTAAAGCACAATGGACCACATAAAGTCAAGGAAATCCCTAGATCAACAAAGGAAAAGGCACAATAATGTCTAACCTCAAAATGATAGTCACCAAATTATTATGGTATTAAAACAGACACATAGATAAGTGCAGCACAATAGAAAACCCAGAATAAACTCCATGTGCTTACATCTTATTGAACTTGATGCAGGCAGCAAGGAAATACTCTAGGAAAGGGGGAGTCTCTTCAATAAATCGTGCTGGGAAAAGAAGATATTCACGTGTAAGACAGAAGTGAGACACCTCCCTCTCCTCATAAACAAACAAATTCTACGTTAATCAAAGATTTAAATAACCCCAGATCTGGAAAGTGCAGCAAGTAAAGGCCAGGAAAAATAGTTGTGGACATTATTAGCCTTGGCAAGAATTCTTGTATATGATCCCACTAGCAAGGCATCAAAACAAAGGTGATGCATGTGAGCACATCAGATTAGAAAGCTTCTATGCAGTGAAAGAAACAACCAACACAATAAAAGGAAATCCTTCAGAGTGGGAGAAAATATTTGCAACCTATTCATGGAATTAACTTTCCTAATCTATAAGAAGTTTATGCGATTCCAATAGCAAAATATTCCAATTAAAACTGGATAGACATTTCTCAAAAGAAGTTGCTCAACAAGTTTCTGGGAGGGGAGTTCATCACTAGTCATGAGAAAAATGCAAATCAAAACCACAATGAAATTTCATCTCACTATAGTTACAATTGCAATTATTTTAGACAAAAAATGATAGTGGGAGTTAGGGTTTGAAAGTAAATTGATTCTCATGGTCTTATGTTTTGGAACACTTCTTTCCCGGCAAGGGATGCTGGTTGGGAAGCCTGTGGAACCTTTAGTGGGTGGAACTTTGCTGGAGAAAGTGTGTTCCTGGGGGAAGGTTTTGAAGTTTTGAAGCCTGGCCCCGTTTCCTATTCACTGTCTGCTTTCTGATCACTAATGTAATGAGCAGCTCCCCAGGTCCAGCCACACACTTCTCTGCCACAAAGTTCCCTTCAAAAGTGGAAGCTGAAAGATATAGCCTCACTTCCTGAAATTGCTTCTGGTTAGATGTTTGTTCACAGCTATAAGAAAATGAATGCCACAGTGAGGATGTGAAGAGAGGGAACACTCATAAATGACACAAATTAGTTGCAGGCATCATGGAAATCAACATGGTACTTCCTCAGAAAAACTAGTGATGGAACTATCATTTGACCCAGCTATCTTATTGCTGGGCCTGAATCCAAAGAAATTAAAATTAGTATGTTAAAGAGTCGTGTGGACTTGCATATTTATTAAAGCACTGTTCAAAACATTCAAGACATGGACTCCACCTAGGTATCCATCAGTGGATGAATGAATAAAGACAATTTGAAGTGTGTGTGTGTGTGTGTGTGTGTGTGTGTGTGTGTGTGTGTGTGTGTTGAATGCCCTCATTTGAACTAACATGGATAGAACTGGAGGACATCAAATAAAGTGAATCAGGTACTGAAACAGATTTTACCTACATATGAATTTTTTTTAAAAAAAAATGAATCACAAAGAAATAGAGACTAGAAGAGTGTTTACCAGATGCTGGGAAGCGTGTTGTGGAGAGAATATTAGCGAAACCATGGGCAGTAGGTACAAGGCTGCAAATCTGTTGCTCTGCAGCACTGTTGTATTACTATGTAACATATAATTAATTGAATATTTTGAAGTATTTATAAGAGAGGATTTGGAGTGCTCCTAACATAAAAAGTTATCTTTCTGATGGGATAATATGCCATTTACCCTGATTTGATCATTCCACATTATGTACTTATATTAAAATATCCTACTGTAATCTGTAAGTATGAATAAGCCAAGTAAGATAAAAATGTATTCAAAAACTTAGGTTGTCTTCAGTTTATTTTGATTCTTTCAATTTTGTATAACAGAGACATATTTTTCTGTCAAATATTTGTACAAATATTTTCTCCTACTCTGTGGTGTATTTAATATTCTTGTCTTTCCTAATAGTAGATTTTGAATTTAAAAAAATTGCTTATGGCCAAGTCTAAATGTTTGTCAACATGCTTTTGTATACTGAGACAGTTTTGCCTTAGAAGAAACGTGTAATGTCATTGATACACACTTCATCTGTTTTCAAAAGGAGGCAGGCTGGGTGGCTGGGAGCAGCCAGACTGAGTGGCTCACTGGACGTGTAGGTGTCTGGATGGGTCGGGACTTTGGGATCAGTAACTTTTCTCACCATGGGTCTTTGCAGTGAAACCAGACCACGTGCCCTGCACTGTGCTGTGATTCTCTGTCCCCATGTCAGAAAAGTCCTTGGAAATGTCATAGTTTTTTAAATGTTTTATTTGATTTCCCTAGCCTATGAAGTCAGGACAAAAGTTACTGCTAACTGGCCTAATTTCATGACACACAGACTTCTATTGACATATGTTGTGGTTGGGAATTGAAGTGATAGCCTTTTCACTTAAATTGCCATAAATACTGAATGACATCATTCAAATGAAAAACCAAGTACACACACACACACACACACACACACACACACACACACACACACACACACAGTGGTGTCACCTACCTTCCATGTTAAGGGCTTGAGCCACTGTGATAAGACAGGGGCCCTGTGTGGACAGAATCAAGCCAGGATAGCAAGGCTGGAAAGAAAAGCTTCCAAGTCAGAGCAAGAGCCTTCATAGGAAGTGACGGGGAAACAGTATAAGATACTTTTTTAAACTTATTTTTTATTGTCCATAATGAGTTACATTGTTTAGTGGGCCAACATGAGTTGTTAGCCCCAATTCCTCATTGCCCCCTTCCCCATCCCCAGTCAGCTGGATAAGATACTTTTTTTGTTATTGCTGTTGTAGGGTTTTTTGTTTGCTTGTTTGCTTACTTGCTTTTTTGTTTTTTGTTTTTACAGACAGTTAGGTAGGGACAGAATCCCAAAGAGGGAACTAGGTGATGATGCCATTTACTCCATCCTGGCAAAACTGAAACTTGCTGGTGTCTCATTCTGTCTTATCAAAGACCAATGACACACCAAGCAAGATCTCCCTGCTTCTTCCTGGGTCAGTCCCCAAATCCACTAAACAATCCAGTCTTCCCTTTACATATCTGAATTGGAGGAAAGACTCCATTTTTAATTGACTATAAAGGCTTGTCCATACTGATCTCTGTTTCTCTTTCTGCTCTGTGATCTCCTCTGTCTGGACAGAGTCCTCCTTTCTTCTCTCAGCTTTGCTAAAAGGAAGAGAGGTCCCTCTTCTCTACCTGGATATTTTTCTCCTTCCCTTCTATGTCACGCTTCAGGGTGATGTCTCACTTAGATTACATGTACGATGTTTCTTTGATCTTGAGTCTACAAGATGTGTATTTCCTCTAAATTCTGGATGTACCACGTGGGTATTTCCTCTAAACTCTAGGCCTTCCTCAGGTGTATCCCCCAAATTTGTGCTCTACTGTTGACTTTCTGAATTTCCTGGTCTCTGCTTTGGTGTTTTCCCCCTGTTAGCCTTCCTAATACCTTAATTTTCTCCTATATGGAGGCTCAGGGCTGATGCTTGTGTGCTTTACTCTCATGAATGTGTGTGAATGTTTCCTCAAATATTTTTGCATGGATTTCTCGATCTTCTCTTCCACCTGCTCATGAAACTGCTCCAGCCTTTTCCTAGATCTCAATTTCCCCTAAATAAACTTCATGATTTATAATTTCTCCCTAAATAAGCAATAATTCATAATTTATTTTTGAGTGTGTTTTTATCAATTCTTTATTAAAAATAGGATAGGATCCAAAATTGGGGTTCACAAGTCTTAGAGACCCCTCCTAACCCCCCGAATCCAGCATCAGAAAGAGGATCGATCCCAGGTCAGAGTGGGAGTTTTTATGCTCTATTCAAAGGAGCAGAGCGTGGGAATTGGGCTACTAAGTTCAAAGACCAATGCCTTGGTTGAAAAATGTTTGTCTTCTAAGTCATTTTGTTACACTAGTGGATTTCAGGTGCCTAGTGTCTTTTCTTCAGACATAGTTCTTAACCACTGATAGTTATTTCTTGCCAATACTAGAAATGAAGCACTTGTGTGTCAAAAACTATAATATTCATTTTATCTACTGAATTTAAGCCTCAACCCACTTCTATAAAGTATATAATCTCAACCTAAATTAAGAGACAGTCTGATAAATTATATGATTTCTGAACGCATTATCTATTTAGGGTTCAAGGTTGTCTGCCACCAAACCTACACTTTCAGCATTTAATTATATTACTTCTCATATTTAAAATGATGACTAGTCCTGATATATAAAGTAGCTTTGCAGTTGTTAAATAATCCACATTAAAGAGTTACCCTTATCCATTTTCCAACCTTTCCTGACACATAGCAAGATTAAACTAGTTGGATGGGATCTTACGACTAGTTCTTTCCCAAAAGTTAGTGGAAAGTTAGATATGAGCTACTTCTACACTTAACCATCAAATGGCCATGCCATATCCAGGATCTCCAGCACTGTGTTTCCTTGCCATAATGTTGGGGAAATCCAAGATGTATATGATGATATGGAAATAAAATTTAAACAGCATGAAGCTGGGCCTGGTTCTGCATCCCTATCCTCCCAAAACTCAGGAAATAGAAGCCTAAGGATTGTGAATTTGAGCCCAGCCTGGTATATAAAGAAAGTCTTAGGCCAACCTGGCATAAATAATGAGACCTTGCTAAAAAAAAATCAAAGAAAACAAGAAAAGATTCAAATACTCTGAAATGGTGGAAAGCTCCTGTGAAAAGTTTTGCAGAATGAGATTTACATGACGGAAAAATGAACTTTTCTTATTTTCACATCACCAGGACTGGTAGTTATATGTTACTATAGGAAAGCCTAGTGAATGGGTCCTTCCTGAACAGCATAGCCCTTAGGAGCCTCGTGATAGTGGTTGTGTTTCAATGAGAATCAGTCATGATATTATCCATAGAAACCATCAAGTCATTTCCTAAAAGTAATCATTTTACTGGACTCTGGCTCCTCTCCCTACAGCAGACATAATAATATTTTATAATCAAATCCCAATAGGTGATGTCTATGTGAGGTATTCTATAATGGCTCAGAAAAGAATTGGATAGATTGTCTACAGTGTTTAGTAGACGCCTACACAGCAGATAAACAACCTTTTCCCATGAGCTGACTCTGGAGGCTCTCAATTGACTTACAAGTCATTACAAAGGCATTATACTCGCTAGCATGAATGGATTACAAACCATCTCACCACTAAGTAAATTTAAGCTGCCTTCTTGATCTCTATCAGCGAGGTCTTCCCCCTTAACAAGTCCCACATTGCAGGCAAACCTTTTCTGCCATCTGCTCAAGTGGAAACATGTGGCATATTCCAGCACTGCAACACTGCCCTTGGAAAGGAAAGAAACCTTGGGGGATTGTTTTAAAAAACCACCCTTTTGGCACATGATTTGTGGCTTAGACCTTACCCTTTGCCCCTGGTGTGAAATGATAAACTTCGATATGAATGTCAGTTTGAATGAATGTGGATGAACTTATATTTACATATGCTAACTGCCAGGCAGCATGGATTTTTTTGTGGAGATGGTGGCAGTCGTAAGAGTCCATCCTGCCTACCACACTAACAATTTTAATTAGATGATGTTATCAATGTCAGCCAAACCACCAAAGGACATAAGCCACCATTCGGATTTTGATATGTTTTATTCATTATAGTTGACCCATTTTGTCCTATGCACTTAGCTAAACCTTTAGTTCTCACTTATCTAAACCTTTCCCCATGCTTTAAAATTAATCTCTTTTATGATGCTTTCTCTGACAACTTTGTGTGAATTTTTTAGGGAATTTCTATTTGTGCATATACATCTCATAATGTGATACAACAATATTCTGTTCTCACATGGGTCTTTCTAATGACATGGCTAGTGCTAGCTGGGAAAAATTTAATGATGGCTCACAGTTGCGTCATCATGCGCAGTGTTTATGTTCTGTGGGTATCAATGTTCAGTTCCAACTTGAAGTAAAATGTGGAACACTCCACTATAGGTAATTAAAACTATTTTCTTCACTCAGAGACTACAGGTGACATCAGATCTGCAGAGGCCAGCAGAGAACTCAGTTTCACTAAGAAAAATGGGAACTTGCACTTGACAGACCCTACGTTTTTGTTACACTATCTTTAAATTCAGATATTGACATTAGCTATCTGTACTAATGACTTTTCTGATTGCCATGACATAACTCCTTCCATCATGAGAGAGAGGGCAAGGCAGGAGAACCATGAGGCAGCAGGTGGGTATATTAATATGTAAGCATGCACATTATATGTAGACATACACTGTCCACATGTACATTATGTCATCATACTGTAGACCATAAAGTCTATAATATAACTTTCTTAAAAGGTATAATTAAGATAGTATTAAGCATGACTATTGACTCTATGGGGAGAGAAAAAGGGAGAGAACCAAGGAACTTATATAGTAATGTTCTCATCAAGCATCTAGTTTTTAGGTGAGTGTGAGTTCATGCAAATTCCTAAATGTCCTTGAGCTAGGGAGATGGCTAAGTGAATAAGATACTTGCTATGTGAGCATACGTGCCAGAGATCAGATCCCCAACACCCATGATGCCTTGCAGTTGTAACTGCCCACCTGTCATCCCTGTGCTCCGGAGACAGAGATACAGGATCCATAGTGCAAGTTAGCAAGCTACAAGAGCTGATTGCCAAGCTCTGTGTTCAAGTGAGAGACCCTGCTTCAGGAAAATAGAGGAGACTGATGAAAGAAACCAACCAGCATCAAACTCTGGCCTCCACACATGTACAATAACGTGCACTTGTGCTTACACATGTGAGCATGCATACAAATTCGTGCAAACCACATACACATACATATGAAAAATAGGCTCCTCTAAAAACAATAGGAACATGAACTCAAAAATTAGTAAAAGACCTGTAAATACTTTCTTACTTTGAAGAAACTGATTTTGGTCATAAAGAAACTCACACACACACATACAAGTATTTGTCAATTATTCCATTGTTACTCATTTATTAAAGAAAAGGACAAAATTCCAAAGGAGTCAAAAATTTAGATTTATCCTTATAAAGACAAATCCATAAATTGGATAAATGGCTTCTCAGAAATAAATCTGTCTTGAATAACGTCTTCATTTTTTTCATTGTGAGGGGAGATGAATGAATATTATTGGCCAATTTAGAAATTTTTATTTTAATTATGAGTTATGATTTTTACCAAAACTTAAAGAAGCAGGTCACAGAATATGGACCTCTCCTTCCCACCCCAAATCTACTCAAATCTCTGCAGTGCCCTTGAACCATGAGCTCCTACCATGGAAACATCCTATGTATAGCATGTCTGACCTGTTCACGTCCAGGAGGAAAGGGATGCCTGATCTTCTAGCTCATATGTGACATTTGTGACAAGAAAATGAGGTATGCTTCTCATCTTGAGTTATATTTTTTTAAATATTTTATTTATTCATTTTCAGGCAGAGAGAAAGAGAGAGAGAGAGAGAGAGAGAGAGAGAGAGAGAGAGAGAGAGAGAACACACCAGGGCCACCACCCTGTGGGTCTGGCATATGTGGGACCTGGGGAATTGAACCCGGGGCCTTAGGCACTGGAGGCAAGTGCCTTAACCGCTGAGCCATTTCTCCAGCCCTTGAGTTATATTTTAAAACCAGGAAATCTCATCAAACACCGTGGCTCCTAGAAATCCATGGATTCTTATTTTACTCAATATTTCCTCAATTGTCACCCTAAATTCTGTCTTATTTACAGAACTAGCTAACAAGGTCAACCTCTAAATTGAGGACTGCTTAAATAGGTAAACTCCAAGGTCAAGGTCACAAGGGAAGGCTTTATATTTAAATTGTTATACAACTACCTTCAACACAAATGATGAATTTAGGGAGAGAGTGAATTCAACTAGTACCCTTACATACACTTACTCTGCTCTACTTTATTTTAGAAGTCAGATAATGAGCTGCAGTGATTGAGCCCTGACAATGAGTCCAACAGTACACATTCATTTTCTCTGAAGATCTCATCTTGAGAGTCTTAGCGGTCCTCAGATAACTAGTCATCAAGTTCCACATCTTACAGATGACGAAGTGTCATTTTCCAACTGTCTGAGTTTAGAGGATTACTAATGTGGGCCACTACGAAACCACATCTTTCTCTCTCTGAAGGAGGCACCCTTTCATCTGCAGACAGATTATCTGAAACCATTTAAAGAGTCACAGGTTTCTTAAACCAAGCTGGAGCAATGGAGGTGATGCCCTGATCCAAAGCCAGTGTGCATTTCATGGACATTTCGAAACTCTAAGAGGTCAAACCAAAGTCCTCTTCATCAGCATCTGTTTACTATAACCATGGTATATTACTAATGAAATCCTCAGCCTTAACTTCCTGGTAGGTTTGTTGATTTTACCAAGCTTCCATTGCTCCCCAAGAACAACCAGCTCCCAGATTTCCCCTGCAGTGGGCTTCATTCACTATGCTCAGCAGGTGTCTGGAGGTGGAAGGGGCTGCTCTCTGTTCTGGTATTTCTGCTTATGAAATGCTGCCCAGTAAGCCACTCATCAAAACGCCTGTAAAAACTTCTCTGTATGGCCTTTTATTGCAGTTATTAGTATTTATGAAACACTCAACATCAGAACTGTGATTTTATCTAAATGTTCAACTTTAAGAAGGCATAATCTGAAATGTAGCATCTTATAGGTTCAAGAAATTGGGAACTGATAGCATGAGGAAAATACGAACAGGCAATGTGACTCCCATGTGGACTGAAGTAAGGGAGAGATGCTGACCTTAAACATGCGGCTCTTTGCACTCTGTCTGAACACACGAAGCCTCAGTGCCATGAGGAGGAGCAGCCCTGGCCGGCAGCAAGCCCAGGAGACTGCTCGCTAGGATGAAACACACAAGCAAACAAGACACTGTCTGATGAGCAGATGTGGAGATGTGATCTGAAACAGGCTCAAGGGCTGGACATCTTACTTCCAAAGAAGCGGCTCAGTCAGGAGAGATCCATGACAGTTTTCTCCACTAACTAACTAAATACACATTGTGGTTATTTGTGGGTTCTGGGGGAAAGCCTGAGTCTTCCAGGCGACTCAAAGCTGAACTTACTTGGAGAACCAAGTAAGTTCCAGGTTATTTAGTTACCTATCTGTATAACGGATACACTGCAATGGTAAAAGACTATGATTAGTGAAAAGTGAGCTTGCAGAATGAAATAGGCGAAGAAATGATAGAGTGTTCGACTATATGTACATGTCTCCTTGCCTGTCAGGACAAGAGCTGAACACCTCTGCCTTCAGTTCTACATGGAACTCTAGTTTGCTCCCAAATTACTGCCGACCTTGACCTTGGCAGGGTCTCCTCTCTATCTCATGTGACCAAGGGACAGATTTACTTTGAAATACTGAAATTCTAATAATCATTCACTAACTTACTGAAGAATAGTGTCAGGTCAGGTTGCCATATGTCCACTACTACCCTAACCACACACACACATGCGTGCAGAAAGAATTATCTTCTTTTAAGATAAATCATATCACATTTTTAATTTATTATTTTTATTATTGTTGTTGTTTGAGGCAAGGTCTCACTAGCCCAGGCTGACCTGGAACTCTCTCTGTAATCCCAGGCTGGCCTTAAACTCACAGCGATCCTCCTTCCTCTGCCTCCCAAGTGCTGGGTTTAAAGCCATACACCACCACACCTGGCTCAATTTTTGAACTTCAACAGTGCTGGTCAACCAAATACTTGGTAAAAACTAATTCCATCCCAGCTCTGTGCCGGGTGTTGGGAATATGCTCTCAACAGATTTGACGTGACTCTGCCCACTTTTCAAATCATCACATGACTACCCTCATACCACCTTCTCTTTCCTACATATTGAAGAGTTTGTGAAGGAGAAGGAAGGAATCCCATTCTGCTGAGGAAATGAGATATGTACCAAGTAAGTTGATTTGAGTCATTCTTTGAAAGAGTAAATTCCAGAAGAAGGGGTTTAGGCTTCACTGGAAGAAAGAGTGTGGGACTGAATATTTATGAGCTGAGTGGGACTCCTGAAGGAAAGCAGATGGCAATATTTCTGAGTCTCCTTGTTCATGGGCAGGTGATATGAATATGTATGGGCCTTTATCTAAAGAACAGGCATGAATATGACACCATTGAAAGCGCTACATGGAAAAGCTATGCACACAATGTGCTGGTGCTGGAGCAAGCAGGTTCCTGTGCCTTGTACATGGCGCACCAAAGGGATGGGGAAGAAAGGCAGTCTTAGGAGCCCTGGGAACATGTTGCGATAGGGATTCCTCCTGGGGTAAGAGGTGGGGTGTTCTCCATAGCAATGTTAGTCTTGTACCAACACAGCAATCACCTGCTGTGGTTTCTTCTTGCTGCCAAGTCTGAGGGTGGGTGGGGTGGAGAAGCAGCCACTTGGGTCAGGCCCAGATCGAAATTGATGCTTGTTGCATGGAGACAGAGGAAGAGTGGAGTTATTAGGGATTATCTCTGCATCTGGGGAAGGGATCTTGGCCTTTTCATTTAAATATTCTGGGGGAATTCCAGGTTGGGCTACTGATTAAATGGATTTCTGCAGATAATACACCTCAAGTGGGTGGTAAAATGACTCTGGGTGACCTGGAGATCACCTTGGGAAGGTTGTCTACCTCTTCTGCTTTGCTCTCGTTTTGAAGTGGGATGAGATTCTTTCTAGGCCGGAAACACTCTCTAAGCCAAGTTTATATGTTCCCGAATGCAATGAAAGCAGAGAAGCTCAAAGCTCGCTCACTACAACAGGAATATAATGTGAGCCACAACTTCAGGTCTCACATGCAACTTTAAAGTTTCTGCTAGACACACTAAAACTGTAAAATAAAAAGAAAAAATAGGTGGAATTTACTTAGTAATCTATATTTTTTTCAACATGGAATTTCCATGGAGTAGTATCATTTCAATATACGATTAATATAAAAATGACAAATGAGATATCCTAAGTTTTTTCACCCTAAGTTTTTCATATTCAGGGCATCCCATTCCTGGCTAGCTGTGTTTCCAGAATACAATACCTACAGGAGGTCAATCGCTAGTGTGTTGGGCAGGACTCACATGTAGACTGTGAGATGTGACCCTGTTCATCAGAGTAATGTCTCCAGGACATTCCTGAGATAATCAAGGCCTAGAAATGCCAAGTCTTTTGCCAGAACTCACAGGACAACCACAGAGTCAGAGCCAAGACCAGACCAAGTCTTGACGTTTACTTGGGTGTTCATTCCAACACCATGAATGCTGATGTCTGTCCTCATGGACACAGTGAAACTATGGCCCAGATCTCATGATTTCTCATTCCCAGCCCTCTCACAAGGAACGTCTACATTCTGGCTGCCCACTGTCCTCAGACCTGAGTCACCTTCCTCACAGCTAACAACAGTGATCTCCCGCTTGATGCCGTGGCTCTTAGTGTCCCCTTCCAAGACCTCCTCCTGCGACATCTGAATTCAGCTCTTCTCTGACCAAAATAAATGTGCCATGTTACTTATTTATTAGGTAGGCTTTTTTATACAGAAACATTCAAAAGAAATTGGAAAGTTCTCATTCGCTTCTTCTAACCAATGTCAGCAAACTCTCTCTCTCCCCCCTCTCTCTGTATCTCTATGATTGAAAATGAATAAATAAAATAAAAATAAATAAAATAAAAATAAATGGGCTGGAGAGATGGCTCAGCTGTTAAGGCACTTGCCTCCAGTGCCTAAGGCCCCTGGTTCAATTCCCCAGTACACACATAAGCCAGACCCACAAGGTGGTGGCCCTGGTGCTCTCTCTCTCTCTCTCTCTCTCTCTCTCTCTCTCTCTCTCTCTCTGCTTGAAAAATGAGTAAATAAAATATTTTAAAAAGAATATATATTTATATATATATATTATCAGCCACCATATGTATTCATGAGGGCTCATTGTTTGCATTGCCCAGTTATGTAGGTTGTGGAAGATACACAATAATACCATGCAGTCACTATTACAACCTCGCATAATAAAAGTTGCACTGCTTGAAATATCATATGAACTTTTGTCTTTTTTTTCCTTTTCGGTCTTCCTCAAGGCTTTGACAACCACAAATCTTACTAAGGTTTTGCTATTTCCAAAATGACGTGTTGTTGGGAATGGATAGTCTGTGCACTATTCCAACTGGCTCCTTCCAACCACTAATGTGCATTTAAGGTACTTCCATGCCTTTTCATGGTGGCACAGGTTATTTCGTGCTGTCCGGCTGTGTCTGAACTTATCCGTTTATCTACAGAAAGATGTCTTGGTTGCTTTCAAATATTGTCAGTTATGGCTAAGCTTGATCAAAGCATAACAGGGCAAGTATTTTGTGGAGTGCTTGTTTTTTTAATGACTAATCTACAATTTAAGACTCTTCATTATCGGAACTAAATATCTGCCTCACTTTTCTGCACAATGTCTTATTCTTAACTTTTTTCTTTGTCTTCAAAACATTGGCTTTTAAGGTATTTTGAATTATCATATATATTTCAATATATATATATGATATATATTTCAAAACATTTCTTGAGATCTTTATTGCAATTGAATTACATCAAAAGAACAAGTTAAAGAAAATTGAAATTTTGGCAATATTATGCCATATATACATATATATATATATATACATATATATATATCTCCCCATTTGATAAGATCTTTTAATTTTCACTCTGCTGCATTTTGGAGTTTTTAGTTTTATAGACCTTTCAAATATTTAGCTCTAAAATTTCTTATTTTTTAACTTATAAATTAGATTTTTAGCATTTTGATAACTTGATTTTAGCATATAAAGATAAAATATTTTCTCCTTCACACTTAATAGTAACTTGTCAATTTATAAGTTTTTAATAGACTGCTTCAAAGATTCTACGTATATGATCATGCTTTCTTAGAATAAAGGCCGAGTTGCCATTTCCCTTTCTAATATTGGTAACTTAATTTTTTCTTTTAAAACTTTTTATTGATAGCTTCCATAATTATAAGCCATAAACCATTATGGTTCCCTCCAAACCCTCCCTCATATCTCTTCCCCCTCTCAATTAATCTCTGTTTTGTTTCAGTGTCATCATCTTTTCCTCCCATTATGTGTGGCTATTATCAGACATTGTGAAGTCATGAATATCAAGGCCATTTTGTGTTTGGAAGTTTGCTCTGGAAGCAGTCCTCCCCTTCCTTTGGCTCTTATAATCTTTCCTCCACCTCTTCCTCAATAGACCCTGAGCCTCGAGAAGTGTGACAGAGATGTCCCAGTGCTAAACACTCCACTGTCACTTCTTCTCAGCACTAGGGTGTCTTTTGGGTTATCCCAGTGGTCACCACCATCTGAAAAAGAGAAGCTTCTCTAAACAAAAGTGAGAGTAGCATTACTCTATGGGTAAACTCGTTTTTTTAAAAAAATTGCTTATAAAGCACTTCACTGGACTTAATATATATATTTAGCCAGAAAACATCAGGCATTATTCTCCTAGGTTTCATGTCCTCTCTCACCATAGACTTTTGACTAGGTCTTCAGTACCAGGCCTGTGTTCCCTTCTGTGGAGTGGGCTTCCAGTCCAATTAGAATGCAGTTGGTTTCCCCCACAATAGAAGTGCCCCTATTGCCCAGTTGGTACATTCGGCCTTGCTGGCCAGTCTTAAGGTTTTCAAGGTCCACTACTGTTCACCATTGTTGAGGACTTCTCTCTCCCATAGGGCTGCATGCAGCCATAGCTTTTTCCAGCTTTCTGTCAGCTGGTTAACAGGGAGGTTTTCAGCTCAGCTCCAGCTTGATTTCTCAGAGACCTGCAGCCCAAGCATATGTGGTCTTCAGCAGTAAGATCTTACCATCTCATTCTGGTGAGCAACCAAGAGCCTTGGCAGTGGCCTGAAATGTTTGGGGGACCTCAGGAACCTGCCTGCCCAACAACTCCCTGGCACTGAAGTTTTTTCAGTAACAATCTATGGCTACTGGCTGTGCCATTATATGAGAGAGAACATTCAGCGTTTGGTTTTCTGTGCCTGGGTTTCCTCACTTATTTTATTTTTTATTTTATATTTTACTATGATCATTACCCTGCAAATTTCATAATTTTGGTTTTCTTTACCACTGAATAGTACTTCATTGTATACATAAACCACATCTTCATTATCTTCTCATCATTTGAGGGACATCTATGATGGTTCCATTTCCTAGCTATTGTAAATAGAGCCACGTTTTACATGGATGAGCAAGTATCTCTAAGGTAGTGACGAGAGTTATTAGGATATATGCCAAAGAGTGGTTTAGCTGGGTCATGTGGAACACCTGAAATTCATTTGGAATCACACAAAAACCTTGAATAGCCAAAACAATTCTAGGCAACAAAAATAAGGCTTGTGGTATCACCATACCTGATTTTAAGATATATTACAGAGTCATAGTAACAAAAACAGCATGGTACTGGCACAAAAACAGACACATAGATCTATGAAACAGAATAAAGGGCCTGACCCAAACTCAGACAGTTGCAGCAATCTTATTTTTGATAAAAATGACAAAAAGTTCATTGGAGAAAAGACAGCCTCTTTAATAAGGGTGCTGGAAAAACTGGATTTTTATATGTAGATGGATGAAACTAAATCCTTATCTCTCTCCATGCACAAGAATCAAGTCCAAATTGATCAAAGACCTTAATATCAGACCTGAAACTCAGAAACTGTATGAGGAAAAAGTAGGGGAAATACTTCAACATATTGGCCTAGTCAAGGACTTTCAGAACATAACCCTAGTTGCTCAAGAAGTAAAATCACTAATCAACAATTGGGACCTCACAAAATTAAAAAGCTTCTGTACATCAAAAGACACTGTGAGCAGAGCAACAGGAGAAAATCTTTGCCAGCTATACATGTGACAGAGGATTAATATCCAGGATTTATAAAGAACTCAGATAACTAAATAATAAGAAATCAAACAACCCAATTAAAAATTGGCTGCAGAACTGAATAGAGAGTTCTCAAGGGAAGAAATACAGATGGCCTGTAAACATCTAAAAACATCTTCTATCTCCTTAGAAATCAGGGAAATGCAAATTAAAACTACTCTGAGATTCCATCTCACTCCCGTCAGAGTGGCCGCCCTCAAGAAAACCCTTCTATACTGTTGGTGCAGTCATTGTGGAAAGCAGTGTGGAGGTTCCTGAGACAGCTGAAAATAGATTTTCCATATTACTTTTATTTTTTCTATGTCTGATTGCACTGGTTAAAAATCTCTATTATAAAGTGTAATGGATGCCTTTAAAACTATCACTGTCTTCTCCCTAGCTTTACACTGAAAATGCCCAGTCTTGCCAGTATGGTGTTATCTATTGGTCTTATTATCATTTATCAGGCTGAGAAAAATTTCATCTGTTCCTATTCTGTAAAGAAATAATTAGGACTGTAGAATTTTTATATGCTTGCTCTATTTTTTATTGACATTGATATTATTTTCATTTTTTATGGCTTAACTATTTTTATTTCAATTTGTACAAAGTGCCAAATTGTCTCTTTGCCCTGTTTTCTTGTCAATTTGTTCTCTTAAAAATTTTAACTTTTTATTGACAATTTCCAAAAATATATATAATATAACATGATCTTAATCCCCTCCCAGCACCCTAACTCTGCCCTCCCTTAAACACCTCCTTCACTAAATCCCTCCTTTCCAACTGGTATCTTTTCTATTTTCATACCATTTAAGTTATTGAATTTTTCAATTTATCATCCTCCTAACATCTCCATAGAATCTAAAGTGAGTCTGCCTGTCTTAGTATTTATATTTGTGATATCTGTCTGGAGCTATTGATTTCATTGACTTCCCTCAAGAATCAAGTGTGGAACTCACTGATTATCTCCATTGCTTGCTGATATTAGTTTCATTGATCTCTGATATGGTCTTTATTGTTTCTATAGTTCTATGTACCTTGGATTTAATTTATTCTTTTTCATCTTGCTTTTTCAGATAGAAACTCGGGTAACTTAGTTGAGACTTGTCTCCTTTTACAATATAGACAGAGTAATAATCCCCTTTGCGTATTCCTTAAGCATCTGCTTGCAAATATTAAATGTTGTCTTTTATTTCTACTCCATCCAAAGTACTTTCTATTTGGAATCCTTTTTGACTCAGAAGATACTTGGAAATATGTTACTTAGTGTTCAGATATTTTGGGATGTCCGGATATCTTTCAGTCATTGATTTCATCATAAATCACTTTTCCTGGCTTGCTCCTCTCTGGTCTACCATTAAAAATCAACACTATAAACACTGGTATTTCAAACCATTGTAAATGAAAACTTATACACATTCCTCAATGCCCAACTCTGTAAAATTTCCCCAAATTCTTCCAGATGAAGTTTATAGCTATTAATTTCTTGTTTATTTTTTTAATGTCTGCACAAGTCCATTCTTTCTGTGCGTTCTTCTGACGTTTATCACCCTGGTTACAGGCTGAAACTAGGAGGCCACAAGTTTCTTTGTCCCACTGGGCTGTAAAGTAAAGGCCTGGTGTTCCATGTGGTTCTATAAGGTTTTTCTCCAAAGATCGCATCCTAGGGCAGTTGCTTAAATGATTGAATGGACCCATGACAGAACCCTGCTGTTCCAACTCCTCTTGACTCATGCTGCAGTTCCCAGCATGGATCAAACCACAGAATGCAAAGAGAAGATGTGACTGGGGGGGGGGCTATAAATAGATTTCTTTGCAAGAGTGGGAACCACAAACATGAAGCAGGCTCCTCAGGTATGGAAGGACGCCTGCTTTATGTCCATGTTGACTTGGGTCTGTATGAGTCAGGCTGGTGGTTACAGGCCAGGCCAGGGCTTTACCTGTGCAGATGGTTAGCAGGCCTGCCATGAGTGAGTGCAGCAGACACAAAGCAGAGCCACACAGGTGCTCCCCGGTCCAGCTGTGCAAAGCCTCTGCCTGGACACAGGAAGCAGGGCTGTGCCAGGCTGGGGTCTGCCAGTGTAGAGTGCATGTGCACATGTGTGTTGGGGGAGGTGGAGGATGGACATGAAGGACAACTGTATCTGGATTTGCCAGGAAAAGAGAAAGAGCAGATTCTTCATTTCATCTCTGGCTGCTCTCAAGCCGTGCTTTCTCAGTGATCTGATCTAAAATTGTTTCACCTTCCTTGAGATCAAATTGCACCCATCTGCTGCTAATATCGTCAGAAAAAAGCACACGACAGAATCCTATAGAAGAAGTCCCATCTCACAATATTGCATGCACTTCTAGGAAAGTAACTTTTTTTTTAAATATATATTTATTGTCCATAATGAGTTACATTATTTAGTGGGCAAACCATGTGTTGTTATCCCGAATTCCCCAATCCCCCCCTCCCCATCCCTGATCAGTTGTATATCCTCCTCTGTGGGCTGTCTGTATTAGTCCTTGTGGCAAGGGATCCTGTATATCTTAGTACTCATCCCGGTCTTCCTGGCCCAAGTGTGTTGTTACTAATGGGTGCCATGCCTCTGGACAGTCTCCCCCACCACGGCTCTCACAATCTTTCCGCCCCCTCTTCCGCTCAGTTCCCTGAGTCGTGGTGGGTGAGTAATAAGGCTGCTTTAATGTTGCGAGCTTAGAGGTCCTTGTGTCGAAAATCCTTGGTTCCTGTCTCAATGGCCTATCCTGTGTTGATTGAATGACTGTGGTTAT
>PVHP010030477.1:0-21677 GCA_004024765.1 Zapus hudsonius | reverse complement strand
GTAGCATCCCTTCTGGCAGGTGCACTGTGCTCAAATATACATGATAATAGTTTAAATGTAAATAAGGTTAATGAATTTTAATATTCCTCTGGATCTTGTATTCATGCTTCCATTTGCATAGTGACTTATTTCTCAAGTCCTTTTGTAAATATTGTAATGAAATAAACATAAGAGGGGCGCACAAAGGAGTGCATACAATTAACTCAGTAGACAGTCCTCCATGAAGGAAAATTGGAATCCTATCACAGGATCACAGACATCAGGGACGGGTGAGTCCTGTAAGCAAGCCAGCTGATCCTCCTTTCTAGAGGGCAGTTATTCTGTTTAGGAACCTTTCAAAAAAGCGTCCTGATTTCAGTGCCACAACTGACAAGGTTTCTGAACTTGCCTTCAAAAGAATATCTGCTGTGCTTCTGTCTGAGGTCCCAGGGATGTGGAACAAGGGATGGAGAAGGGAGGCTTCTACTCAAGCCACCTGGGGTCCAAGCACTGTATGTGGGGGATGGTGGCTTCATGCTGGGGACACTCACCAGTCTTGATGTTAAATCGGAGCCTTGTCCCACCGAGGGAGACTCAGGCTGTTCAGAACAGGGCTCACTTTTTCTCCTGGCAATTTTCGTTAAAATAAGCAAACAAAAAAGTCAAACCACCATCCTTCCTCCCCCACTATTTAGAGTCCTGGTAAAGATGAGCCGGTTGGACTTGCTGATTTCGAACATGCTTAGGATGGTGGTGATTTCATCTTCAGCCTTTTGTTTGCATCCACACTAGTGCTCTGAAAATGGTTGTACTTTGGCTTTTCATTGAAAATGCTGTACTCTCTGTTCCTGGGTTGGGTTGGGACGATAAGGCAGAACCTAGATCCTGGAATCAGGACTCTTACCTTGAAACCCCAAGTGAGACAGGAACAATTCCTGCAGCTACCCACAGTGTTGTTGAGCTGGTGTGTGTCTGGCATTACCAGGTGCCTAAAAGCTTTAGCTCTTACTAGCTCCTCTGCTGAAAATGCCCTTTCCCTCCATGAAAGTCTTTTGTCCTCTGGATCAATAGTTTTTACCCCAGTGCCTCAGACTTCTAACTCAAGGTGGGATTAATTTCTGGTTCCTCTTACAGTTTCCTGACACATTTGGCATATTTCTAGAATTGCATGATCTTTGTCTGTGTATAATAAACTTAGTCTGAAAATACTTCTTCAATGTCTGACTGTGTTTTGTTCATCTACTTACCATCATCCCCCCCCAGAGCAGCCCTGCATATAACAGGCACTTACCATATACTCACTGTATTAAGCATTAGTTCTGAATAAGCATTCACTTTTGTACAGGGATGGCAGAGCAGTGACGTGGGCAGATAGAGAAACTTTACTGCTCTCTGCTAACTACAAAGCCTGAGGAATTTGTGATTATAACTGTGCTATAATAAAACAGCAAGATTGGGGGGGTGGAGGACAGGGCGGGATACCATTGTTCATGTAGCATTTGAAGTCTATATCTGTGACATTTTAGCTGCCCATTGGTGGTGAAGCATTTGCATGCTTGGGGCAATTCCCAAGCTATGAGTCCCTGGACATAAGTGTGGGCTGCTGGGTTCCCCACAAAGCCCTGCCGTGGAAAACGTTGGTCTGAAAGAACACAGGACAGATGCTGGCCTCTCTTACCTGAGTTCATAGCCATGGAAGCAGCTGGCTCTCGAGTATGACAGAGGTACTAAGAAGAAGTCGCATTTGTTTCAGAAGTGTTCACAGGTAAAGTCAAGGTAAACCTGGAATTTTATTCATGAAGACAGTAACACCACCAGCACTAGTGTCTTCCATGGCTAATTTGCAGTGTCATTTGGAACATTTGCCTGGAAATTGAAACCCCTACCTCTCTATGACTTTCTAAGTTACTTAATGTCCTTTAATAAATATCTTATTTTGCTTAAGTTAGACAGAGAGGATTCTGTTGTTTTCCACCCAAATCTGAGACAAACAGATCCATGTTGGACCTACGTCTGCCCAGAATTCTCAGAGTGTAACAGTTGCTTTCTTATTGCTAAGACAAAGCACCCAATCAGAAGCAGCTTCTGGAAGGAACAGCTTCCAGTTTTGAGGGGCAGTTTCATCATGTAGGGGAAAGCATGGCAGGAGCAGAGAGCCAGGCAGCACATCTCCACAGCAGCACCAGGGAGGAAGTAGAGAGAGTTCCATGTGGCAATGGAGTTGGATCTAACAGCCTGAGGCCTGCCCGCAGTGACACCCCTCCTACAGCAAGACTCTGCCTCCCGAAGGCTCCACCAGGTGGGGATCCAGTATGAGGCTTAATCACAAACACATGAGGTGATGAGGGACATTTCACATTCAAACCACCACGCAGGGATTCCTGATGGTGTTCCTGCAGTTCATTCCCAGCTGTGGTTTAAAATCTGAGCCAATGGCCACTCAAGGAATGTCAGAACAGGTATTCCCAGTGAAACATTTGGGAAAAGGCAGCACTTTATAAGAGGTTGGATGATGCAGTCTGAAAGAAGCCTCCAAGTACTTTTTATTTTCTACCTTCATTGAAGTGGGCGAGAATGAGAGTTCACTTCTCCGTTCACATCTGCCCAGACCCTTGCAAACAAATATGTTACCATCAGCAGAGGGAGCTCCACTCTGGAAACTCGAATTGCAAAATGATGCCTGTGTTTCAGAGGAAATTATCCAGCATAAAAAGGTCAGGAAGAGTTCAGTTAGGAATTTTGTGAGGAAAAAAAAACTGGGAGAAAGTAGAGATCAGAAAATTGTTATGAGTAATAATAACAGATTAAAATAGGAGAGAGTTAAAAGATGATTAACAGCTGTCACTCCTTCAATCAATAAAGCTGGCGAATTGCTCATATAATGCAGGTTTATCATTCTCTATCCAGTATACTTCACTCTTGAGACTCACAGATGAATTGCACATGGTACTTTTATTAGGCTACAGAGGATGTGAGTCTAAGCAACGCTTTGGATTTAGGAGCCGCCCGTGCACGCATGTGCACATGTGAAAGGGGTTTTCTTGGTCACAGGCTGAAGCACTTGGGACTGAAGACAGGCATCATGAATTACCTCTTCGTTACAGAGATTCCAGATGGAGGCCTGCAGAGCCAGGCTTCCTGGGTTGCTGGGTATCATGACTCCTTGCTCTGTCACAACTAACCAGCCATCACATGAAAGTCTCCATGTCTACAGAAGCATCATGCTCCTCACTGCATGTCTGAATCCCTCCTTGAGGCACACCATGCTCAGCGGCTTAGAGATGCCCAGTGATCCCATGCAGGCTCCTATCAGAACTGGACAGAGCTAATGTCTAAACAAATTGCTGGGGTCTGTTTCTTTATCTTTTTCTTTGTGTCCTTCATTCCTTAATGCTTTGCAGATGTCCAATGCACACACAGCTGGGTGAGTGCGAAAGGCTCTCCTCTTTTACGGCTTAGCACACGTACCCATTTCTTTAAAATACTCTATTGCTGCAAACTGGCCAAGCGGAGCTCCCCTTCCATCATATTTCACACATCACCTCCATTTGCACTAGAGGATCGCCCCCCAACTTTATGTATGTTTGGATTTTTAAAAAGATTTTTAGGGGGGAAACCTTTCACATGTGCACATGTATTATTTTTTTTTGTCTTGATAAACTTGTCTATTTGATTATATTGGTGATAACAGTTATTGCAAAACTCAAGTTATAATTAATAGTATTTTCTTTACAACACCATGCTTTATCCACAAAATGTTCAGTTTGTATCTGAAAATAGAACTAGCTGTCACTCTAGTTAGAAGGCTGAACTGGCTTTTAATTCTTTCACAATGTTACATGTCACTTTCGAGAAGTCTGGACACATGCATATTAACTACATTACTATTTACAGCATATGTCACAGATCTGCTGCCTGAGCAGTTGAGCCCCACAGAGGGAAGACAGGTCTGGTAGCAAAGAATTAGAAATGCCATGAGTCTTCCCTGGTGTCCTCTGGCTTACAGAGTGACTTCCAGGGCACCTGCTGGTCTGTCTTGATTCCGGGACGAGTGTGACTCTGAAACCCAAGAGGGAAGAGGATTGAACATCAATACTACAAGGGATGACTCAGTGGGACTTGCAAAATAAAAAAAAATCTATGATACCACAAATAATATCTCCTGCAGCAGAGTCGTGGAAAATCTCTACTGCGAAATTCGTTTAACTTCACAGGATGACGGCTCATCAGGAGTCAGGATTGTGGTCAGTTTAATAATACCTCTGTGGTTTGATCCTGTATTAACTTGATAAATAGGTCAGCCAAAAGTTTACTGGCTCACAAGCATGTTGAGTATTTACGACTGGGAGGAGACAAAAAAAATGAAGGGCAGAGGAAATCAATTTTTATAGATCTTTTTAACGCAAAAGAGGCTTAAGCAATAGTCTTAGCAAATCCATGTGGTTTTTGTTTGTTCTGTGATGTTAACTTGATCTGTGATTTTAATTTAGGTATAAGGTTTGTTCCTTGGGGCATTTAATTATGAAAACTTGAAAATAATTTCATTATTTGTTGCTAAATCAAGGAGTTAGCTAATAGATCTTTTCCTTTACCAAGCCTTTAACACAGTTTTTTTGTTTGTTTGTTTTGCTTTGCTTTGGTCTTCTTAACCAGGTCATAAATTCTTTGATTATAAGCTTTGTCTGACTTTTTAAATTTTTACACCACTTACTAAAAGATTTAGGTGACTTATAGTTTAAAAATTGAATGCTTTTGCTTAAGAGTTCTTGCCGGGATATACAGTTATATTCATATTTCTCATTACAATGAAGTAAAAAGTCCAACAGAAATGCATAGGAGGAAAGAACTTAAAATTCCAAGATCTTTAATTATGTCAAGATAACACAATGATGGGCGACTTTATCTCTCTTTTTTTTTTGTATTTTCAATTTTTGATAGCTCTATTAGAGAAAAATTAGCCGGTTTTGAAATGATAATATACTTTTGCACTTGACCATAAAGGAAAGCTTCCCTCATCAGGTCAACCATCTCAACAAGGACAGAGATGTAGTAAAATGAATGAAATCTGCTTGAAGCCTTTAAAAAAGCAACCCAGGTTGGCCAAGACTGTAAGGTCGAGATGGAGAAGGGAAACACATCCACCCTGAACTTCTTGGCTGCTTTCCTTCTCTCTGATTGCTGCTGGTGTTTAGGCAGGGGTGAGAAACTGGGTAGAAAGCCGTGGTTGCCATCCAGAAGAAAGAGATTATGTCATTTTCAGGAAATTGGATGGAACTAGACATCATCATGTTAAGTGAAAAAAATCAGATTCTGGAAAATCTTGTGTTTATTCTCACATGTAGAATCTAGAATATATATGAAAGCAGAAACAGAACTATGTGGGAGAGAACAAGTCTAAGGAGAAGGGGAAGGGCAGCAAGAAGCAGTCGTGTGTGGGGAGAGAAAAGTATACACATTATTTCTCGTATGTCCAGATTGAAGTATATGTGTGTACACAAATATGTATATGGTATGAAAGAAGGGGAATTATTTCCAGGGAGCACAGGGCCAGAGGTAGAGGATGACAGGTAATTGGGGTAGGAGCTGGGGACAAATATGAGCAGGAAGTGCCAAGTGGCTGCAGGTACCAACAGTCATGCAACCTGAAATTTTGCCTCTATGTTCACATTTTCTGCCCATGGATGGGACTTCTCTTAATATGGACCTTGCAGTGGTGTGTACCTGTTGTCAGGTTAGCTGGTGCACCTTTGCAACCAACCTTTTGTGACAATGGACAGCAAGTCCACCCACTCTACCTCTCAGAGTGGCGTTAATAAGGCCACAGCCCAGAAAGTTTCTCTTCTGCTGCTGCAGACAGCTGTGCTGCTCAGACTTACATGGCACCCCGAGCCAGCATGTGAGCACGGCTTGCAGTGCTGAACAGTGGGCAGCAATGTCGGCACTCTTTACAGACTTCAGCAGATGGGAGAGAGGAATTTAACATCATATTTGCCCTCTTAGTCATTTGAAAGTGGACCGTCTACATTGTGCTGTCGATCTCTGAGCTCTTTTCATCTTGCAAAATTAATAGATGGACACCAGTTTGAAAATGACTTCTTGTTTTTCCCTCTTCCCACTCCTTGGCTGAGCACGTTGTTGAATTTGACTGCTGGAAGTTCTGCAGATAAGCTGAGCCTTGTAGAAATTGTATTTTATAACTGGCTAATTTCACTTAGCAGAGTGTCCCCAGGGTTCATCTGTGGTGTGCCAGAAGTGTCTTTCCAGAGGCTCCATTGCATGTACATGCAGCCCCACACTGCATGTACATGCAGCCCCACACTGCATGCACCACAGTCCCACGCTGTATGCACTGCAGCTTCATGCTGTATGCACCGCAGCCTCATGCTGCATGCACAGCAGCACCACACTGTATACACTGCAGCCCCATGCTGCATGCACAGCAGCACCACGCTGTATGCACAGCAACACCACGCTGTATGCACCACAGCCCCACACAGCATGCACCGCAGCCCCACACTGTATGCACAGCAGCCTCACGCTGCATGCACAGCAGCCTCACGCTGCATGCACAGCAGCTTCACGCTGTATGCACTGCAGCTTCACGCTGTATGCACCACAGCCCCACGCTATATGCATCGCAGCCCCACGCTGCTGCACGGCAACACCACGCTGTAACTGCAGCTTCACGCTGTATGCACCGCAGCCCCACACAGCATGCACCACAGCACCACACTGTATACACCACCGCCCCACGCTGCATGCACAGCAGCACCACGCTGTATGCACAGCAGCCCCACACAGCATGCACCGCAGCCCCACGCTGTATGCACCGCAGCACCGCAGCACCACCACTGTATGATTTACAGTACCACACAGCTCACACTGCAGCCCCACACTGCATTCACTGCAGCCACACACTGCATCATCTCTTCAGCTCTCCTGGGTCTCACGATGTTGAGAACTTGAGCATGCACCTGCCCTATTTGGGGGGCACGGCCGTGAGTTCAGTGAAGACTGGCCTCTGGAACTTTCCTGCCCAGAAGTGGGCAAACTACTTCTAAGAGTGGCGCTTGTTCCCCATCTCAGGAGTGAAGAGAAGTTTAGTCGCAGCCATTAGTACTCTGCTGCTTCTGCTGTCACCGCTGCTCTGATGTCCCTGTGGCTGCGGCTTCCTCTGCAGACAGATGCTCATTGGTCCTTTAACTAAACAGCCCAAACCCAGTAAAATGCTAACTACTGACATGGCTCATTGTAAGAGCAAAAGGTAAGGCCCTTTCGACCTTGGATAGTTCTTAAACATTTGTTGAGAGAAGGAAGTTAGGGGTGTGACCTGCTGGACTCTGCGGATTCAGGACACACACTCTGATCACAAGAGCAATCACACTGAGCCCACCTGCTGCCTTCGGTTGATCTGTGAGCCCACGATATTGACCTTGTGGATCAAGGCTGTGCTCAGCATTTCTTACACATCTGTTTGTTGAGTCAACAAGCAGGCCTCTGGGGAAAGGAACACAGAGCATATCTTAAGATCACGCAGGCCTTTAATCCCAGCACTTGGTAGGCAGAGGTAGGAGGATCATTATGAGTTCGGGGTCACCCTGAGACATAGTGAATTCCAGGTCAGCCTGGGCTAGAGTGAGACCCTACCTCAAAAAACCAAAACCAAAACAAAACAAAACAAAAACAAAAACAAAAAACAGTCAGCATCTCTAAAAATGGCTTGTCAACAATATTGGTCATTTGTGCTATTCAGGCCAAAGGTCCACCAAGGCAGAGGAAACCTAGTCACATTACTTTAAGTGTGTGGGTTTCACAGTCATAAGATTAATTTTAGCTGGGTGTGGTGGTGCATGCCTGTAGTCCCACCTCTTGTGAGGCAGAAGTAGAAGAATCACCATGAGTTCAAGGCCAGCCTGGGCTCCATAGTGAATTTCGGTCCAACCTGGGCTACATAGTAAGACCCTATCTCAAACACTAAGAACAATCCTTGATCGATTCTTTTGCATGTATACTCATAAGTAGAATTTTTATATTGTATAGTGACTCTTTTTAATATTTCGAGGAATTACCATACAATTTTTCATGGTGGCTGCATCATTTTCCACCACGGGTCTCAATTTCAGTAAATCCTTGCTAAAACATCTTATTTTCCAGTGTTTTGATAGTAGTTGAGGCTTTTGGTGATAAAAGCCTGATGACTATACTAATAATGCATTACATTTAAAAATTATTTTTCTATAGTTTATAATAAATATGTTAGCTGGACCTCAGATCCAATCAAATTCATTTCACTATTACTATTAGTCACCAGTCACCTAAACTTCAGATTCAATTTTTATGAAAAAAATTAAATATTTTTATTAAAATTTTTAAAATTATTCTTACTAATATATGTTCTTAAATTTGGAAAACATTCCTCTCTCCCTCCTGTGCCCCACATCTCTCTGGCCCCCCTCTTCTGCTTTCACATTTTCTCCTCAGTACCCCACTTTGATTTCACCCCCTCCCATGGCTCCTTTCTAGCTTCTTGGTATCTACCCATGTTCTTCCACCATAACACACATATGTATAGTTTCTAAGCTAGTATCCACAGAGGAGAGAGAATATGCAGTGGTTTTGAGACTTTTACATGTGCTAAGAAATTGGGCTATAAATGAGACTTAAGATAACATACCTGTGAATTTATATAGCCAGTGGTGGGTTGGATTGCCTACTAAATTCAGCTGGTCATATTTAAGTAGGGAGAGCTCTAATACAAACTTCAGACAGAAAATAGGAGAAAGTTAGCTTCTTTCAGGCAGTTAGGGACAACAGCTCGAAGAAGGAAAAAGGAAATGCCATTTTGTTCATCTTGGCAAAACTGAAACTTGGGACTCATCCTTTCTCTCCAAGACGGCTGCCAGTGACCAGCCCATCAGGAACGTCCTGCTTCTTCAGCTCAGCCTCTCTGGAGCCCCCTGAATCCACGAACCAATCAGATCTTGACTCCTCAGCTCCTTGAGTCGGAATCAAACAAGTCTCTGCTTACACACCTGAGCCTGATGACAAGGCTCAACCTGATTGGATGCCTGATCCATAGAAAGGAGGTTACCCATATAGCCCAGCCTCTTCTCCATTCTTACTTCCCTGAGATCTCTGCTTGGATTCATGCTCTCTCATGGGTTTTTCTTCTCTTCCTTTTGTCAACACCCTCCCTCCAACCCCCCCTCCACCCCAATCTCCTTCCCAGCAGGCCTGGAGCCAGCCTGGTCTTAAGAGTGGGAACACTTATCCTGGCTTGGGTATTTTTCTTCTTGTCTTCTGTGTCATGCTCTGGAGGTACCCTCTCGCTTTGATTATATGTAAGATTCATCTTTATCTCCAGTTCCTTCACTGTTTCTTAATCCTTTCTGGTCTATTTGAAGGGGCATCTATGTTCCATCTCCCACATGTGGAACTGCCTCAGATTTTTCCTAGGTACTAATTTCCCCAAATAAACCTCAATAATTTTGATTTCTCTCTAAGTAAACTCAATAATTCATAATTTAGCCTTCTGTAATCCATTTTGTCAATTGAGATAAGAAGCCAAAATTAGGTTTCACAAGTTTGGGGGAACCCCCTGAATCCCCAAAATCTTGCATCACTTCCAGCCTGTTTTAGAAGGTGTTAAGTTTTTCATCTGCACGAGACTAGAACTTCTCCCAACTCCTACAAACAGTCTGTTCTGAATAAATTTAAAACATGTCAGCAAGGTTGACTGATCACTGCGCTGCCAGACAGACAAAATTTCTGGTGTAAAATCATGTGTCTTTTGAATTTTGAAGACTATAAACATCTAAAAGTGGATATGAAAAACCCAGCACTGACTTTCATTTGTTTCAGGACTATTTTTGGATTCCAGAAGGGGTTTTTAATGCAAAAATCTATCATTCTCTGTAAAGAATTTTAGCTATTCCTGGAGTTGCCAATTTGCCGTGTTTTGGAGAGATGAGTCAGGAAGGGATGGGATTGCCACAGCTGTGTGTAATCAGGGCTATTGTCCCTGTCTGGGGAGCAGGAGGAGCATGGACCATTCACAAAGGGTGCCCAGACCTATTTTGACCCCTGGGAAGTGGCCACCTTTACTACCCCTGAAAGTCAGTGATTCATGGCCTTCCTTTCCAATCACGGGGTTCTCAGGAGGTTGGCCTCATACCTGGATGGTTTTATCACCTGGATCAATACAGGAAGGCCTGTGAAAATTTAGCTGGGGGTATTTTAACTCCTAGTGGCTGTATTTCTGAGTAAACTTTCTTAGGAACTCAGAATTTTAAAATGTGAACACAGAGGAAGGTATCTGGTAGCCCTCCACAGGCTACCAGGAAAGTTGAAACACTTCTTTTTTTCTTCATTTCCCATTCAATTTGGAAAGAAACTTCCAATGTAGACTTTAAAAACATCTTAGTAAGTATAATGGCTAATTTTTACTATCATTTTGACTAGATCAGGAATCAAATCAGAGACTCATATCTAGGTTAAATCTGTGAGGGCATTTCCAGGAAACACAACCAAGATTCCATTGAACTGGAAGGTAAGACTTTTTCATGGCCACTTTGGGTTCTTGATGGCTTTGAGTCCATCAACTAAGAAAGGAGTTACAGAGCTAGCAGAGGTGACTGATTCAAACTACCACTGTAACAAAGAAGTAGGGACATGTTTATCTGGAGTGTGGAACATCATTTAGGGTCTTCTTACTGTTATCATGCCCCATGACCAAGGTCAATGGGAAATTACAACAACTCAACCAGGGCAGGGTAATAAATGGCCCAGAACCTTCAGAAATGAGGTGATGGGTCACACTCTACCCGGTAAAGAAGTGCTGTGCTGAGGGTGGAGAAAATACAGAGTGAAGACTAGAAGGTAGTGATAACCACCAGCTAAGGCTGTGTTGAAAGATTTGGGTTCAAGAAGAACACTGACAGTTTCTTATGCCTGAGATCTTTTTTATAGTTAAAGTCAGCAGGAGAAAATGGCCTGATCCAAAGAAAAAGGAAAAGAGGCTTTGAAACCCTGGTTTTTAGTTTTATGAGAGGAGTGGGAATATCCTATTGTGAAGGAGGGTTCTTGGGTTGGGAGGTGGGGATTGTTGAGCACCTGTAACTCTACATGGTCAGGCAATCTAGACCTCTTATTGAACTCCTTTAGGGAAGTGGGACTTGGAATGTGGTCTTCACTCAGGGCCACAGGTGAGGCAGCAGAATTTAGTCAATTTCCATAATAGTAGGTAGCTGTTGGGAGGGGGAGTGGAGAGAAAAAGAAGCTTTCTTGAACTTTAACCCAGTTACAGAGGTGGGGTTTATAATTGCCACAAGAGTATTTTTCCTTTTTCATTAAAAAGATACTTGTTTCTTTGCTAGCTGAAGGAGCATTTGGGCAGAAGTATCTTGTAGTGGTATGTTATGTTATTATGCCCAGAAGCCATAGATGGTTATAAGAAAAATTTCTGTGACAGGGTGGAATACCTTCCAGAGTATTGTTGGCCAGGGATGCCTCTGATGTCTCCAAAACATTATAGGCTAGTGTTATGGCTCTTGGTTGCCCATCAGAACTACATGTTAAGACCCTATTACTAAAGACTCCACATGTTTGGGCTTAAGGACACTGAGAAATCAAGTTGGAGTTTACCTGGAAGCCTCTCCCTGCTGGTTAGATGTCAGGATGTTGGGAAAAAAATGCAGCTTGTTGAGAGAGAAAAGTCATCAATGGTGTTAACCAGCAGTGGCTCCTGCAAATTTTAGGGCTGTCCATTTGGGCCAAATGTACCAACTGGTGTAATGGTGACAGGTCTGCAACGAGGGAAATCAGCTGCTCTCTGACTGGATTTGAGGCTGTTAGGACCCCGGACCCCCGACTCAAAAGAAGACTCTGACCAATTCTCCTATGCAACACGCAAAGGGTTTAATTAAAAATAGCCAGGCATGCCCAGGGCTCAGTGCGTATCCATAGCTGGACAGAGGCAAATGAGCCACGAGCTAAGTTCAGCAGATCTTTTAAAGAAAAAAACAAACATACATCACAATTCGGGGAATCTTTACAGGCTTTTCCATTAACCAGAGCATTTGCACATTCTTTCCATATCTATAGAACCCATCAGCCAGGCCATTCTCAGTATTTACTGTGCTTAACCACAGATGCAAGATTACAGGGAAACAAAGGCAAGATTATAGGAGCAGGGTGAGGTGGGAGAGGCGCGTACCAACATACCATTCTGGATTAGATATTTTACTTTTTTACTTTCTTTTACTAATAATTAGCTCCCTCTTGCCTTGAGATTTCCTATTTTTATTCTAATTTTAATTTTACTCTAACAAGGCCTGCTCAAGGGAGGGAAATCCTGCCTGGTACTGAAAATCTAATGAAAATCCTATGGTTGTGGAGGCCATAAGCCCTAGGGCAGAAATACTACGGGTGTCTGGGTAATTCAATATATTATGCCCACCAAACTGCCCTCTAATTCTATATGTTTATGCCCATATGTTAATGATACTTTCACTTTTGGCTAGAGAAGCTTCTATTTTCAGATGATGATGACCACTGGGGTGACTCAAAGCCACCAAAATGCTGAGAAGGGCCAGTGGAGTGTTCATCACTAAATGAGACATCTCTCTCACACTCTCCAAGGTTCACAGACCATTGTGGAAAAGGTGGTGGAAAGAATGTAAGAGCCAAAGGAAGGGGATGACTGCTTCCAGACACAAAGTGGCTTTGATATTCATGACCTCACAGTGGCTTTATGCGAACTACACAAGATCTGCATAACAGGAGGAAAAACCAATGTCAAAATAGAAGAGAGTAGTTGGAAAGAAGGGATTCAGTTGAGGGGAGATTCATGAAGGGGAAATGTGAGGATGGTGAGGGGGGATTATGATCATGGTATATTATCTATATGTATGGAAGTTTTCAATAAAAGTTTAAAAACTATATATGTATATACTTGTGCTCTTTTTTTCTCTACTTTTAACCATGTAATATAGTATCACTAGTTAAGTGTTGTTACATCTAGATTACCAAATTTAAATTATGTGATACTAAAGACTAAACACACCTCAAGGGACTTTGCCATATATTTGGGGAGAAAGTATACTTCCTTTCTAGTCACATTTGAGATATTTATGTTCAGTAGAATTCTGACTTTGTTATTGTCTTCACTTATAAATTGTTCACAATATAAAATGTGGTTGGCGCTTTGGAAAGCACTGTGGAGACTCCTCTCAACAGAATGGACATAGGGCTGCCAATGGACCCAGCTATCCCTCTACTAGGCATCTACCCACAAGATGTCACATCTCAGCATAGAGTCATTTGTGCAACTATGTTTATAGCAGCTCAATTCATAATAGCAAAGAATTGGAATCAACCAAAATGCCCTTCCATGGAGGAATGGATAACAAAACTGTGGTATATTTACACAATGGAATTCTACTCAGCTGAAAGTAAAAATGACATATCAAAATTTAGAGAAAAATGTTCTGACTTGGAGCAGATCCTACTAAACAATCTCTCAAAAGAACAGAGAGTCAAAGGCAGCATATTCTCCCTCATATGCAGGTCCTAACAAGGCTAATCGTAAACTCTATGCAGACCAGTTGAGAGAAGTGAGTTTATGAAAGAGGGGTAAGGGATGGGGGGGGGGTGACTTAAGCATGTAGCTAAACCAAAATGGGTTCAAAATCATAAAATTCTCACTTGCATACTGTAACCTATTGCACAAGTAGTGGGTGTTGTTTGGCAAGAGGGACCATGAATAAAAGGGGAGAGAGTCTAAGCCTGTGAGAAATTGATCAGCCTGGCAACTCCTAGTCACATTCATTGGCTCCTTCCCTCACTGAGCTGTTGACCAAAGTGAACCATGAGGTCCCAAAAATAAGACAGGATTCTGTCAAAGCTCTTGAATGCCCTCCCCAGGCCTGAGGTAGGATCCTGTTGCTGAAGAAACCACAGAAAGCCATCTATCAGCATCGAGAGACCCTGCGAGGTCCAGAACAGTAACCAGCCCCCAGATGGTAGTCAGGGCAGTACTAGAAGGCACTGCATAAGCTGTCAGGGGAAGTTGGTCATCGACAGCTGGACTAAACAGAGACCACTGGCATGAAACACAGTCTGCTGCTATGAATAGGCTGTCCACACTTCCTACTGGGAGAGAACAGCAAACCAAGAAAGGAGCACTTGTGCAATGGAGGAGCCAAAGCCTGGGGGAGGCAATCAGCAGCTTTTAATTCAGCCAAATAATCCACTCAGTGATGGGAAGCCCCTAACTGGAACTGGGGACTTAGGGTGAAATGCACTGGGAGCCGGACTCTTGGGCCCCCAAGGAGAGATGCACTATGCGAGCAATTTACAAAGAGGCTACTAAAAATAGAATCTAGCTAATTCAGAAATGTGCATCTCAGTTAACCTATACTGATCTCACTCTCTGATGGAGATTCTGTTTGTATCTTTCAGAAGGCAGCGAGAGAGCTATGGCTCATCCGACCCTACCAATGAACCACAGGCCAATAGCTGACATCCTGGCAAGAGATGAGCCACCCCAGACATACCGTGGAGGATCCATATGGAACTCCGCAGAGAATGGTGGGATGAACAAGAGACCCATAGCCACAGCCAATCGGTCAACACAGGATAAGCCAGACAGACACCAACGATTTTTGACACAACCTAAAGCAGAAGTACAGAGACACCCTAAGACCTCAACAATAAAGCAGCCTTAATACTCACCCACCATGACTCAGGGAACTAAGCAGAAGAGGGGTCGAAACTCCCAGAGGCATTGCCCCCCTCAGTAACATCATACTAGGGCTAGTGGAACTGGGCTGACTCCTAGGCTATTCATGGTCCCCTGCCCCCATGGACTGATCCAGATTGCCCTCAGAGGAGGATATCCAGCTGATTGGGGATGGGGAAGAGGGACATTGGGGAACTGGGGATAACAACTCATTGTCCATTGAATGTAACTCATTTTGGATAATAATAGAAAAATAAAAAATAAAATGTGGTTGGGGTGTCAAGTTGACAAGGGGTAGATTTATAATAACTAATTTCCATTGTCAACTTTATCAGACCAGAAATCAAGTAAGAGACACTCCTCTTGGGCATTAGAACAGAAATCAAGTGAGCGACACACCGTGAGGACATTTCCAGGAAGGATCAAGTGAGGTAAAAGACCTTTCTCCAGAGTGGGCAGCCCTCCTGGTGGCAGCCTATGTATAAAGAATGTCTAGGAAATAGCAGCATCTTATGCTTGGCTTCCCTTGCTGCTTGCTGGTGAGTGCATATATGTTGCTGCTGCCCAACATTCATGGATATCGGAACTCAGTTTCTTTTCTTTTCTTTTTTTTTTGCAGGCCTGGCAATTATTCTTTTTTTTAATTGTCCATAATGAGTTACAATATTTAGTGGGCAAACAGTGAGTTGTTATCCCCAATTCCCCGCTGCCTTCCCCTCCCCACTCCGCTGGATAACCTCCTCCATGGGTCATCTGGATCAGTCCTTGTGACAGGGGACCATGGATAGCCTAGTATTCAGCCAGGTTCTCCTGGCCATGCCTCTGGATAATCTCCCCCACCACGGCTCTCACAATCTTTCTGCCCCCTCTTCCGCAGAGTTCCCTGAGTCGTGGTGGATGAGCATTAAGGCTGCTTTAAGGTTGTGAGCTTAGGGGTCTTTGTGTCGAAAATTGTTGGTTTCTGTCTCACTTGCTTATTCTGTGTTGATTGAATGGCTGTGGCTGTGGGTCCCTTGTTCATTACGTTTTTCTGTGGGGTTCCATATGGATCCTCCACAGTGTGACTGTGGTGGCTCATCTCTTGCGAGAATCTCAGCTATGGGCCTACAGTCGGTTGGTAAGGTTAGATGGGCCCCAGCTCTCTTGCTGCATCCTGAAAAATACAAACACAATCTCCATCAGAGAGTGAGATCAGTGTAGGTTAACAAATATACACAATTCTGGATTACCTAGATTCTATTTTTAGTAGCCTCCCCATCAATTGCTCAGAACTCAGTTTCTTCAGTCTTCCAGTGTGAACTGAAGAACTGTGGCTCTCCAGGAGAAATGTCCTTGAGACTGTAAGGGGAGAAATTCCCTCAAGTCTGTTATGGGGACCAATGTCCTTGAGTATTTAAAAGGGGAAATGTCTTTGAACCTGAAGAGGGAGAAATGTCTTTGACCCTGGAGGGGTAGAAATGTCCTTTGGCCTGTACAGGGAGAGAATGACCTTGAGTCTGTAAGGGGAGAAATGTCCTTGAGCCTATAGAGGAAGAAATGTCCTTGAGCCTATAATGGGTTAATCTGGTTCTTCCTTATCTCTTTTTCCCAGAGGAGTCCTCCCAGCCTCCACCTTGCTGGAGGGCAAAGGAATATTCCATTTCCTAGTAATGTAAATGGGATCAGTTTCTTTCCCAGAAGATTAAGATTAATAGAATAGATCTTCATTCCAAGAGGCACTTGGACACCTGGCATGGGGAACTAGTCTTACCATCTCAGCCCCTATCCAGTAAATACTGTAAAAGATGCCAGTCAGGGTCATGAGGTGGGATTTTCCATTTCTAGAGACCCCATCCATTCTGCCTCACAGCAGGAGCTCTGCCTTCTTTCCTTCTCTTAAGCTCTATAATAAAGTATTTTTAAACTTCACCTTCTATGGTCTGTGGATTTCATGAGTCAGTGGAGGTTTTGTGTGGCCATGAGTTTTGACACCCTAATTCCTGAATTTCTACCTAATTAAGAGCCAAGAAATGCTCTGTCACTCTCAAGGACACCCCGAATTCCCTATCAATGATAAATATTAATAGACTATCATTTTTATTGCATTGCTTCGGCATACTATTAATGTTTGTATAATCTGCTTTATTACTACCTTATTATTAAATATTGGATTTGAAAAACAGTTGCTTTGTTTCTGGTCAAATCCCAGTGAAAAGTGATTATTGACTCCAGGAGCTGTGTATAAGGTGGTTCAATATCATCTTGGAACTAATGTATGCCCTTTCAGGAGTGGCAGGATGTGTTTATTATACTATGTGAGACCTCACAAAGAAGGGCGTAGGGGAGATGTCATTATGAATGATAAATTTCAATCATTCACAGTCAACTTCTACAACAGAAACTGGTATAAGCAGAAAATCATAGCTTATGGAAATTCAGAAGGGGGAGAAAGATTGGGTAGCAGTTTATGAGAGTCAATCAGATATCCGAGACTGTAGAGGCAAAGAGGGATATTATATTTGTGGATAGCCTTCATGAAACATGCTTAGCAGGTTTTATAGATTTGCTTAAAGATTTTTTTATTTACTTAAAATATCAATTATGCATGTGTCATGAAGTTCTGATGGTATTACATGCTGGGAAAGACAAGAGGTATATAAGAAGACATGGCCCTTGTCTATGAAATGATTTTGAACAATACAAAAATCTTCTCATGTACTCCACATGATATGGGTTGTTGATAATTAATGATTGTAAGCAACATGGGGGAGAGAGAGAGAGTTTTGGAATCCTCCCTTCCCCCTCCTCCTACTCCGACTTCTTGTCCTCTAATGCCAAAGAATTGTACACAGGGACAGAATTAAAATTTAATTACACATTTATTTTAATTTAGTAGATTAGGAAAAGGGGAGTTGAATGGGGAAATTTCCTGCCACCAGTGTGGGGAAAACACGTGTCAGAGAGTTCACAGAGTTTATATTATTCAGTTAAACAGCCCAAGAAAAGATAACAGAAAGCTCCCTTTATGAGAAAGAGAGGTTCATGAGAGAAAAAGTCTGGAGCCTGCCCCCTACCCCAGCCATCAGCTGGAGTAGGGGTATAGGCCTTACCTCACTGAGGCCTGGGTCAGCAGTCCTTTTACTCCATTGCCATGTGGGGGAAGAGGGCCTACTTCCTCTAGGGAAGCTAATTTTAAGTCCTCCCCAGGTGAATCAGAGAGACAGCTGATTGGTTTATATTTGACCAATCAGTTTTAGCACCTAGATTGTAGCTCTAACTAGACACCCCCCATTCAAGGGGAGGGCCTGAAAGGGGAGGGGTGGTCCCTGCAGACATCTGACCATCACACACAGATAATTTTTAAACATCTATGTGGTTGGAAAGGACGTGAAGAGGTATAAAACATTCCTTTTTAAAGAACCTTTGTGAGTTTTTCTTTATTGACAAATTTCAATTGCCTCCTGGCTCAGAGAGGTCATCACCAAATTATTAAGTCCGTGCTATAACTTCTGTTGTTCTACTGACTAAATTCCAGAAAATGCTTTTAATAACAAAGCCTTTTTGGAATGTTTGCAAAAATACAAACAAAAATCAAATAGTCAATCAAATATCTCTGTCTTGTTTTCATTATTTAGTTTCTTTGAGATGGGTCTCATGTAGCCCAGGCTAGCCTCAAATTTTGGTCTTCCTGTGTTGTCTCCCTGGGCACTGAAACCTTGGCTGGCTTGGTACATGCTAGGAAAGCACTCTACCAACTGCGCTATATGCCCAGCCCCTGTCCTGGTTTTAAAATTAGTGTTTTTGAATGGATGAAATGACCCTAATCCAAGAAAACAAATTCCGGTGTGCTATGATCCCACCGAGGATCTGTACTTTGACAGCTCTCTGGGACTTTTCAAAAAGAACGAAAGGCAGATGGGTAGAAAAAATGAAGAAGGTGGTGGCTTCCATTTACTGAAGTTAAGCTTCTCTGTTAAAACAACAAATCACCAAGTGAATCCTTCAACTGCTTGGGATTTTCAAGCCTTTAAAAATAGTCCTTGGCTTTGATGTTTAAATTGTGGCTAAGCTGGCCTCCTTTCACTACAAAGAGACAACGTTTAGTTTTTCTTTCATCTCTTTATATCCACACAACCTTACTTAATGATTATTCAAGGACACTGCTTATGGACCTCGTGGCTCTTGGCTAACCCAGCAGCTCTCCTGGATCAGTGAAGCCCTGGGTCCTGCACTGTCTGTCACCTACCTCCAGGCCAGGGCAAGGGTGGCCATAGCCCACAGCACAGATGGAACCTAGGGACTTGCGTAGCCCAAAGTGTCAGTACCCGAGAGAAAATGCAAGTCACTGTGGATTTGGTGCTAACTGAGAGATGTTGGGCGATCTCCCTGTTTAGCCCACTCTGCCAACCAGCTTCAAGTGCCAGCTTGTGAAAAAAATTAAATATCTTGTATAGAGATGTGGCAGGCCTCTCATTAGAGGGCCGGAAACCCCACGGCTGGATCTATATCTCAGGGCTATCTTTAGCTAGTGGGCAAGAGAATAATCATTTTGTCCTCTACTCTCTTCTCTGAGCTTTGTCCTCATTTAACTTCTCTACATGGGGCTTTCTGGCTGATTCATTTAAAGAGAAAATTTATCAGTTTCTTTACATGGTTAAAGCAGTACATATTATTCACAGACAAATAACACCGGTAGGACTGCTGGTCATCACCACATATCTCACTTCACAGTAGACATCGTGTGACCTGATTAGCTTGTTTGACACTTTGTCATTTGTATGCTTTTTGTATGTATTTGTATGTATTTACGCCCCCCCCCCACCAGGTGAGTTTCACTGATACCTTTGGAAAGAGTTATTGGTTCATCTATCTAGTTAGTTTTAAAGTTTTACTCAACAACCACGATGTACCCTGATCATAATCCCTTCCCACCCCCTTCCTTTCTCCCCTCCTACCTCCCTTCCACCGGCTGCCTTTTTCATTCTTCTATTTTGATGTCATTTTTCCCTCTTGTGTGTGTGTGTGTGTGTGTGTGTGTGTGTGTAGGTAGGTAGGTAGGGAGGTAGTAGCAGCCACTGTGAGGTCATGAATGCAACAGCTACTGTTTCTTCTTCTTCTTTGTTTAACCTCTTAGGGATGGTTTACAATGATCAAATGGAAATCACAACAAAACAATAGACTGATTATAATAAATGACTCTTAGACTCAAAAACACATCAAAGTTCTGAGAAGTGACAGTGGAGTGTTTGGCACTGAGACATCTGTGTCTCTCTAAGGTGCCTTCTAAGGTGCAGGTGACAGGAAGAATGTCAGAGCCAAAGGATAGGGAAGAGTGCTTCAGAATGCTGTAGCCAGACACAAGTTTGAGGCCAGCCTGTGCTACATGAGACCTGGGAAAAAGGGTGGGGACTGGAGCTGGAGAGATGGCTCAGACAATAAGAGCAATTATTCTTGTGAAGCATGGGGGGCTCTGGATGCCTGAGAGACTGCCAGGTCCCATATAACTACCTGGGAGAGGCTCCCCCACATCAGAAATCCCAGTCTCTTAGGGAAAAGAAGCTCAGAGTTTTCAGAGTCTGTGCAAACAAGGCAAGCTCTAGGACCAGGAAAAAACTGACACTCTGACTCAAGAATGGACGGAAGAGCGATGGAGCAGGCCATGTACATTCCTCTCTGGTCACTGCAGGTGAGTGCACCCAGCAGGAGACCACCTGGGCACCACATGGGCACGTACAAATGCTTACACCAACACACACACACACACACACACACACACACACACACACAAGCAAAACTGTTATTGGATGAAAGTGTCCTTCGGATACATGCTGGTTTCCATGAGGCAGACATTGAAATACACGTGAAAGGTTGCTGTGTGCAATGTGGTGGAGATGATTCAGGGCACTGTTCAGTCTGTACACTTTCTCCTGCCCTCACCTCACCATTAGATAGCCTTATGCTGTAACCTTTGCCAACTATGGAATATCTTTAGTTTCCACAATTGTTGTTGATACTGAGTTCAGATCTGCATAAACACAAACGTTCCTTGAAGTTTGCTGTATCTGGAGAAAGGCTATCTTTATGGGAAATGCTGCTTTTAAGTGAGAAATGCTGAAATTCTCTAATTTCAATCAACCGTTCTATTCACTGAAGCATCTCTGTGCTGGGCAATTGCAGGTTTACTTACTATAGACAGAGATTCCATAATTACAGTTCTCCAAAGAAGCAGATAATGTATATTGTATCTGGGGTATTACACAAAATTATACTTGTTTATTTAAATGAAAGTCTGCACACTGGAAATTCTACCATCATTTTTACCACTGATGAGAATATTGAAAAATGTAAGTTAGTAACCACAGCAAGCATCACAGTACATATTACATAACTAGCTTGTTTCCCCAAATGCTCTAATATTTATATTGTGCTGCTAACTGAATGTACACTGGAGTTTGCAAAGTAATGTACACTGGTTGTTTGCAAAGTAGCTTGCAAACACAGGTGCTGTTCCAGTGTTGAAGATGACTGAGATTAGGAAATGCGTATGATAGAAACTATGTATTTGAAATGTGAGTATTTTGTCTGGACATCTTCAGTCTATTGTCTGCATAGACCAGGAGGAGTAGTTGCCGAACAATCTTTGAAATGCACAAGCATTTGCACTGGACTTTATAAAGTGTTGACTTTGACTCTTATTTTGGGTGCAAATATATTCTTATAATCTTTTAAAGGCAATATTGAATTTGCTTCAATTCAGAGAGCATTCAGCAACTATAGGAGGTATTAGTGTTTCTCTAAATGAACTTGGTTGTAGAGAGTCACCTTCAAAAGAACAAGGGAGGTGCTTTTCTACATGGGTACCTTTGCTTATGTTTTAAATGTTTTGTTCAACGAAGAGCTCAAGATTGTTTTGATAATTTTCATACAAGTTGTTGTGGTCAGCTTTCTAGTTGCTGTGCAGAGAGAACCCAAGCAAAAG
>PVHP010030476.1:7809-21834 GCA_004024765.1 Zapus hudsonius | reverse complement strand
AGAGAGAGAGAGAGAGAGAGAGAGATTTTCTCCCTCTTTATATAGTCTTAGGGAGAGACCCATCACCAGCACCACACACACACACACACACACACACACACACACACACACACACACACACACTAGCAAACAGTAGGGAGGTCAGCAGAGCTCAGGCTACTCTTTGTATATCTATGGCCTATGAACAAGCGGCCAAGGCCCTCAAACAAGCCCCATTTGGGGCTCCCTCCCTCTCTCCCTCTGTTGTTCTCTGTAGAGGCCCAGGGTGGCTTCCACATTGCCACTCAATGAACACACTCCAAAATGGCCATTGGGCAAGAATCCTGGGCCCTTGTACAGGGCCGAAGGTGGGGCTGAGATGATGGGGACTAGGGATAAGATTTTTATTATGGGATGAGGTTGGTAAGACCATGTATTTCAATAATACCAGTGCTCCTACTGTGAGGAATGAAGTGGAGGCAGGAGTATCCCTGGAAACTCAGGGAGGGCCAGCTAGCCTGGTGGATGCCTCCAGAACAATCAGAAACCTTGCTTCAAACAAGGTGCTGACATCTGAAGTTATCCTCTGACCAAGACACACATGCCATGACATACACGCTGGGTGCGCACATGCACACACACACACACACACACACACACGCACAACTCTGTGTGCTCAGCACCCTGAGACAGAACTTGAGTTACATTCACACTGAGTGACATGTGATGAAAATGCTTCTGTGATTTCATGGTTTGACATCCTTTTGATAATTTTTTTCTTGCTTCCTTTTTCCCTCCCTCTCTCCCTTCTTTCTTCATTTTTTTCTTTCTAAATTTTTATTTATTTCTTTGCAAGCAGACAGACAGAGAGAGAGAAGAAATACAGAGAGATATAGAGAGACTGGGTGGGTGCACCAGGGCCTCCACCACTGCAAACAAACTCTAGATGAATGTGCCACTTTGTACACCTGGCGATACATGGGGAATTGAACCTGGGTTGTTAGACTTTGTTGTCAAGTTTGTTAACCACTGAGAAATCTCTCCAGCTCTTCTTCTTCCTTCCTTCCTTCCTTTCTCTTTCTTTTTTAAATATTTGCAAGCCAAGAGAGACAGAGAATGAAGGGGGGAAGAATGGGCATGCCAGGGCCTCTAGCTGCTCCAAATAAACTCCAGATGCACATGCCACTTTGTGCATCTGGCTTTACATGGGTACTAGGGAATCGAACTTGGGTCATTAGGTTTTACAAACATGTGCCTTTTACTACTGAGCCATCTCTCCAGCAGCCCCAGGCTGGCCTCAAACTCATGGTGATCCTCCTACCTCTGCCTCCTGAGTACTGGGATTAAAGGCATGTGCCACTGTGCCCAGCTTTATTTTATTTTTTGTTTTATTTACTTTATTTTTGAGACACATTCTTGCTATAGAGCACAGACTGGCCTTGAGTTTACAATCCTCCTGTTTCAGCTGAGATTATAGGACTGCACTACCACCCCTGCCTAGCCTTTTGTTAGCTTTTTAGGTTAACATCCCACCTTTGCTTTAGGAAAACAAGATTTCCTCAGCTCATAGATGGGAAGGTCTGCTCAGCAAATTCCTTCAAGCCCCACAAGTGGCCTGGAAATAAAGAAATGAAGGCCCTGCAGAGAGCGAGTGAAGGACGGGGCTGTGATCTTATGCTGTTACCCCTGCAGTTTTCACCCATTTCAACCCCTGGGGCTTCCTCCCCACAGATGACCCCACCACTTTCAGTCAAGGTCCTTGGGCTAGTGTAGGTTTAATCTTGGTCTTGCTTCGATCTATTAGACCCCCTGGATCCCTACCTCCTTTGCAGACTTCACAAGTAGGCTTATGCTTGGGTTTCTCTTTCCACTTTCCTCCCCTCATGGGAGCAGAGCTTGTCTCAAACCTCAGCTCATTTACCTGTCTTGAAACCTTATTTAGACCCAGCCACTGGAGAGGGCTTGGTGGTGAAGGTGTCAAAATAGAAAAACCAGGTCTGGGGATGTAGCTCTGTTGGTAGAGCACTTGCCCAGCATGCATGAAGCTCTCTGGGTTCTTTCCCAGCACCACACACACACACACACACACACACAGTAGTGTCACTCTCTGGTCCAGTGTACCGAAAACGCCTCATGGTCATGCTCAACACTATACCATTTCCCCTAAGTCTTGGAGCTAGCCCCTACCTTCTCCTATTAATGGCTCTGGCCTGTTCTGTGTGAGGGAAGCAAGCTTGCAGGACCCTGACACTTGCTTTTCAAGTCAACAGTCAGCGCTGCTTCGCAGAAGCAGGTCACAGCCACCTCGTGATGGTGTCAGCTGCCTTGAATTGTGGCTGCACTCTCCCCCAGATGGCATCTCCTGTCAAAGTGGAACTTGAGCTCATCTCTCTTCCTGAGCCAGCCCACTCTGACCCATCTGCCCAGCTCTGCAACCTCTTCCATTCCCCAGCAGTGTGCCTAGGGTGGCAGGGAGTAAGACTCCCTTGGGTGCTCACATCTAGCACACTGTCCTCACGCTCATCCCACAGACTGGACCCTGAAAGCTCTGTTCACCTTAAGGATGAGAGACCACTTGGAAAACGAGAACTTAACACCCACCTCTTCATTAGCACACATACGCCTCCTCCCAACATAGGATATTTTGGCTAAATGAGTAGTCAGTTTTGATATTATTTTTACTGTACAAAAGTGATCACAACTGAGCTATTCAGTGTAGTATGACCGCATTTCCTTTCAGTGCAATTCTTTGTTTTTCCCAGGAGGTTATAACTGCCTTTTGTCTCCGCTTGGTTTTATACATATTTATTAATAATTTAACCCCAAACTCTGTCAAAACTGAAAACTTGGGCTGAGGGACAAGGCATGTACAAGGCCCTGGGTTCACTCCCTAGTGTTGAAAATAAAAGTCACCTAAACAGAGCAGGAGTGGGGGCTCACTCTTTTAATCCCAGTACTTGGGAGACAGAAGCAGGCCAGCCTGGGCTATATAGCTACTCTTTCTCAAAAAGCAAACACACAAAAATGACCTGGAAATGTCACTGGCTTAATTAAATAGATAGACAAATGGTTTTGGTTGATGGTCGTAGGTTGGTTGGTTATACCCTTCTTCCTGTTCCTGTCTACACTAACCGCCCGGAGACCTCAGCATAGACAGTATTCTAGAATCTTCCTTCTCTATTGCTAATGGATGCCATGTGGTCATCTTTTTTACGCTTTTAAGAAGCATGACTAGGTTCCAAACCAAGGGACATGAGCTCCTACTCTGTCCTCATGGCTGCTCTGTAGTAGGATTGAGTATAAAATTCTAGATTGGAAATCATTTCCCTTACATTTTTTTATTTATTTAATTTTATTTTATTGTCCATAATGAGTTACAATATTTAGTGGGCAAACAATGAGTTGTTATCCCCAATTCCCCGCTGCCCCCCTCCCCAAATCCCTTACATTTTTTGTCACTTCTTATTTTGAAATAATTTCAAACTTACAGAAAAGTAGCAAAGACTATATAAAACCAGTTTCCCCTCATAGTAACATCTCATGATCATAGTACGATTGTCAAAACAAACATCTTGTGCATATGTGTGTGCAGGCGTGCACATTTTAGGCATGCGTGTGCACATTTGTGGACATGTGTGTGGAGACCAGAGGATAATCTTAAGTGTTATTTCTCAGACTACCATCCATCTTTTTGAGATAGCATCTCTCATTGGCCTGCAATTCTCTAAGTAGGCTAGATTGGCTGGCCAGGGAGCAGAGGGATCCTCCTGTCTCCACCTCCCTGTGCTGGGATTACAGACATGCAATGCTACACCATGCAGTGTGTGTGTATGCAGGTTCATATGCACACATGTGCGAATGTGCATGTGGAGGCCAGTGGTTGAGGTCACTTATCTCACTTTCCCCTGATTGATTGATTGATTTTCCTCCTAGGTAGGGTTTCCCCTCTAGCCCAGGTGGACCTGGAACTCACTATGTAGTCTCATATGGGTCTGGTACTTGAACTCAGGTCCTCATGTTGTGAGGCAAGCATTTGACCAACTGAACTACCTCCCCAAACCCCAAAACCATCTTTTGTGCACGGGTGGTTTACTGAATTATAGGCTTTGGAGTCACTTGTATTTCCAGTCATTGGGTGGATCAGGGCCACTAGCACCACACATGAACTCCAGATGCATGCACCCACTTTGTGCATCTGGCTTTATGTGAGAATTGCGCCCGTGTTGTTTGGCATATGCGCTGTATCTCCCCAGCCCCTCACCGAATAAATTTTAACATCCATGGATGAATCTTGCCTGCAGTAATTATTACAGTGTTCCAATCAATGGTGATTCTCTGGTTACATCTTTTCCATTTATGAATTGAATTCTCTTGTAAGGTAGAGCTATCCCTTTTTCCTCCATTGTTTTAGCTATTTAGCTATTGACATGTCAGCATTGACTGACAGATTATATATATATATATATATATATATATATATATATATATATATATATATATATATATATATATTTGATTTTTGTGAGGTAGGGTCTCACTGTAGCCCAAGCTAACTTAGAATTCACTATGTAGTCTCAGGTTGGCTTCAGACTCACAGTGAACCTCCTACCTCTTCCTCCCAAGTTCTGGGATTACATCATGTGCCACCACGCCCACCTACATAGGTACTTTATTTTATATGAAGGGTTCAGTACAGTTTTGTTGTCCAGATTGTCCTCTGACTTTTGAAAGCTTTGTTCCATTGTCCTTTAGGTTTCAGTGTTGTTGCTATTAAGGTGTTTGTCATTTTTATTCTTAATCTAGTTTTCCTATATGTCTATATAAGAAAATGTAAGTGAGGAAAAGAGGAAGGTACCAAAAATCTTATAGATGATCTGGAGAGATGGCTCAGCAGTTAAGGCGCTTGCCTGAAAAAACTAATGACCTGAGTTCCATTCTCCAGTGTCCACATAAAGCCAGATGCACAAGGTGGCACATGTATCTGAAGTTTGCAGCTTCTGGAAGCCCTGGTGCTCCCATTCTGTCTGTTTTTCTGTCTCTCTCTCCTTGAAAATAAATAAAATTTTTTAAAAATCTTAGAGAGAGCTGTGGGCACCCTGTGGATAAGGCTAGGGCTTGTCAGCTAGTGACCATCTGTTTCTTCCAGGGACTTCAATGTCAGTGCTGTCCCTCTGCTGGTCAGCAATCTGGGGAACCACTCCCAGGCCTCTTGCGGGGCATGTACCTTTTATTTAACCCCACACACACACATTCTCAACTAGGTAAGGCCACCAGAGAAGAAACCTAGAGTGTTCTGCTTAGCCAGGGGGACAGTTGCTTGCCAGAGTCAAATAGAGATGGGCCTGTGGGTCATTCTTCCACACTTTTCACTAGATCTGTTTTCAGCCCAACTTTGGTTCTCTCTCTTGCAAGCATTGGGGCTTCCTGATTTTAGTGTGAGGGCATGGTCTCTGGAGAACCCCCACCCCCACCCCAGAAATTCAAATGCTTTGTGTGACCTGGGGCACTTGTTGCCAAAAGTAGGGTACAAACATCTAGAGTTAATATGCTGCCAATGCTTATATGAGTTTGTGGAAGAGAGGAAGTCTACTGAGCCATGAAGAAACTTCCATCATCTTTTTAAATATTTTATTTATTTATTTAGAGAGAGAATGGGCATGCCAGGGCCTCTAGCTATTGCAAACAAATTCCAGGCACATGAACCCCCTTGTGCATCTGGCTTTATGTGAGTACTGGGGAATCGAACCTGGATCCTTAGGCTTTGCAAGCAAGGGCCTTAATCACTGATCCATCTCTCCAGCCCTCCATAATCTTATTATCTCAAATCTGCTAGTCTCTCTTTAACTTTTTGGCTCTTGTGAATTTTTACTTTTTTCCTCCCCCTTCCTTCCTCCCTTCTTTTCCCCTTATTGGCTCCTTTAGGCTTGGGGGGGGGGACATAGTACATTTCAATGTATTTCAGTGCATTAGGCCAACAAGTTTAATGACTTTCTTTCTTTGTCCTTCCTGAAGACTCCCTTAAGTGAAACATTTAATCACAGTGTAGCCTGCTTTCTCTGGGTGTGCCAGGCACAGCCCTAGAGAAAATGATCTGCCCCTAGGTCATGGTGTTGCCTACAAGCTGACTGAGAAGGTCCCCAGGTGGAACTGGGGTGGTGTCCCTGAGTCTCTTCTAGACTTGCTGATTCATCCCCATCTGAAAGGAAGTAAGAGCCCAAGTGGGGCCACAGGCTTGTGTAAGAACCTTGTGACCCAGCTGTGACTGAACAAACAACCACCCAGACTCCCTCCTCTGGGAATCTTCTGACCTCCTTGAAGAGTGCAATCTAGCTCTCTCTAGGAGGAGGGGTTTGCGATGTGCCCATTCTTCTGCCTGGATCACAAGGAGGGAGAATGGAAATGTATCGGGGTGAGCTGGGGGTTAGAATTTAGATAATGCCCAGCTCAAAAATTCCAATGCACCTCAAAAATTAAGGCATACTACAAAGTTAAATAATTGAAATCATAGACAAACAGACATTAAGGTATAGTGGGAGACTTTATTATTTCAGGGAACATGGGGAGTTACAGAGTTCTCCAGCCACCAGTGTGGGGAGAAAACGTGGAGCGTTTACCAGAATTATGCTGTTCAGCTAAACAAGCAGCAGAAGAAAAGATAACAGAGAGCTCCCATCATGAGAAAAAAGGTTCATGTGGGAAAAATCTGGAGCCTTCCCTCACCCCGGCCATCAGGCTGGGGTGGGGGAAGGCTTTACCTTTCTAAGTCCTGGAGATTCAGAAGTCCTTCTGCTGGCCTGCCATGTGAGGTAGAGAAAGGGGATTAACTGTTCAGTCAGTATTTCTGGCCCTAGGTGGGCAGGGCACAGGTGGTTGAGTCATACCTGACCAATCAGTTTTAGTGCCTAGATTTGGGCTCTGGCTAGAGACACCTCCCACTCAAGGGGAGGGGTCTATGGAGCTGCCTGAACTGTCACAGAAAGATGGGGGGGGGGGGATTAAGAAAACATGAGAAGGAAAGAAGCCTCTACCCTGGCATATGCTTTGTTTTTTCGGCCAACTGAGTCAAGAAATTTTGATATAATTTATAAAGCCTAAATCTCCTACAGGGACATATGCTGTCTGACACGGAACTGTGACCTAAGACTTACTATTAGTAACCAAGAGTAGAAAGGAAGAACCCATGATTGCCAACAGCTAGCAAGAGAAATTGGGACTACTGAGCAAATTATAAACAATGAAATCGCCATAGCTTGTGAATTTATTGTTATTCAATAGATTCTGATATTTTATAAAGACATAAAGATGTCTATGTTTTTGGTGTACTATATTCAAGATGCTTCTTAAATTTAAGTTTTTAAGGCAGACAGGTGATTCATGTCTTGAATCAGAGCACCGGGGAGGCTGGGGTAGGAGGATCACTATGACTTTGAGGTCAGACTGAGGCTAGAGAGAGAGAGAGTCATAGGTCAACCTTAGCTTCCCTTGACATCTCCCTGAGTGAGCTTAGGGAAGTAGGGGTCTGCCATAATCCTGCTAGTCACAACGAGCACGTGCTTGACTCTCCCAATGAGGGACCCTTGAGTTCTTGGCTCACTAGGACCCATCAGAGTTGGCACCCTTCTTCCCCATGCCATTTCCAAATCATGGGTCTAACTAAAAACTCACAGAGCCAGGTACTGGGATCCAGAAGGGAAATATAATTAAAGTAAATCTCCTTTCCCCGCCAGGATACCTTTCCCTTGAGGGAGCCGAGAAAGACATTGTTTTTATTTCTGAGAAAGCATTTAGTCAGAATGTAGTGCGTCCCCAGCCAGCCGACCCCTGGGAGTTGGTAGAGAGACAGCCAGGCTTCCCACAAGTGTTCTCAAGGAAAACAATGACATCAGTCCCCAAGCAAAAGGACTTGATGAAACCATTTGTCACTCAGAGTTCACCCTAGACTCACCTGGTAAATGAGGCCACCATCTGTTAAGAGCTAAATCACTTTAGCCAAAGAAAAACAAAGTTCCATCTTTAGGGCAGGGGTAGTTTTCCAACTTAAAGCCAGGTTAGGCTCTCACAGCCCACTGAAGATGTCTTCTAGATCACATTTCAAAGGGATGGCTCTTCCTCATCCCCCCTCCTCCTCCTGCTCCCTAAAGAAGACTACAACCCTGAGTTCCAAAGCTACCAAGAGGTTGGGGGGTGGTAGTTGTTGTTGGTATCACTATAGCCCAGGCTGACCTGAAACTCACTCTGTATGTAGCTGGCATTGAACTCATGGCAATCCTACCTCAGCCTTTAATCAGTCTCTCTCTCCTTGAAAATAAATAAATCTTAAAAAAACTTAATCAGTGCTGGAATTTGTTTAATTTGTTTTCTTGTTTAGTTTTTTGTTTTTTCGAGGTAGGGTCTCGCTGTAGCCCAGGCTGACCTGGAATTCACTATGGAGTCTCAGGTTGGCCTTGAACTCACAGTGATCCTCCTACCTCTGCCTCCTGAGTGCTGGGATTACAGGTGTGCACCACCATGCCAGTTCGTTTAGCTTCTTGACAAAATGTATATACATAGCAAAGAGACAGAAGAAAGAAAAAATTAATCCTACAGTAAATGCTCAAAGAAAAATTAGAATGAGGAGAGTGAGGTTTCATTTACAACAGGGAAGGAAGAATTAATCTCTCTCTCTCTCTCTCTCTCTCTCTCTCTCTCTCTCTCTCTTCTCATGCTAGGAATCAAATTAGGTGAGCAACCTATCATTGAGGTATCCACACAGCCTCTGAAGCCTCTTTTACAATTTGTATTTGTATTCACAGACCCAAGAAATGGCAGCCAAGATCAACTTCTCTATCTCCTACTTGGGTCTTGCCTGCCTTGACCCAAGTTCTGAGGCAAAGGACACTGAACAAGCTTGCCGGTCCTGTTAGACATCTGGTCTGGCTAGAGATCTCCATTTCCCATCCCCCTCCACATAAACCAAAAGTCAAGTCACTCTGAATGACATGTTCTAGAAAGAGTATATATGACTTTTGGTTGGGCACCTGGGACAATCATTAGCAAAGTACTTGCCTCACAAGCATGAGAACCTGAATTCAATCCGAAGAATGAACACGGTGGCGTGCCCTGAAGTCCTAGCACTGGAGACAGGAAGATCCCTAGCTCCCACTGACCGACCAGTCATCTAGGCAATTGAGACCCTGTCTCAGCTGAGATTGTCCTCTGGTCTCTACATGCACCTACACACATATGCTCACAAAACATAAATAATAACACAAAAAGAAAAGGGCTAGAGAGATGACAGTGATTAAAGGCACTTGCTTGCAAAGCCTGATGGCCCAGGTTTGATTTCTCAGTGGCCATGTAAAGCCAGATGTACAAAGTAGCACATGCATCTGGAGTTCATTTGCAGTGGCTAGAGGCCCTGGAGCACCCATTCTCTCTCTCTCTCTCTCTCTCTCTCTCTCTCTCTCTCTCTCTCTCTCTCTCTCGCTTGCTCGCACGCGCACGCTCTGCTTGCAAATAAAAACATCAAACATAAAGGATGTTTATAGGACTTCATGTTGCAAAGAATGCCTGATAGAAGTTGGTGCTCCTATTTTGGTTCTGAAGCCAAGGAGCTGCTTGGCAGTTCTTATTTTTGAGTCTTCTTTTGAGAAGTTCAAAGGAAGGACCCAGGGTCTCCTCACTGAGACACCCACTGTTTATCCAGGCACCCAAAGATCAGCTCTCAGTATGTCATATTGATCCTGGTTTGGAAGAAGGTCAAAGGGATGTTGGACCTTGTTCTCCAGGGAGACCATGCTAAGGCAGAGTGACCCTGGCCCCTAAGAATCCAGGCCTGCGCCACAGGTGTTCTGAGGGAGGATGGAGTGGGCCGGAGCAGTAGCCCAGCTTCCTGAAATGATCCCTAAATATCGGGTAGGATTTAAATAGGAGGCACAGACAGGAAAGCAGCCTGGGCCTCCGGAAGAGTTGGCGTATTAGAAGGTCCCTTGTAAGACTCCTGGAAGCATTAGTTCAAGGTTTCTGGGGAGAGAAAGTCATTTTCTTCCATGGCATAGCCGTGATAAGAGACTAGACAAAGGGTACAGTGAGACAGAGGGGGACAAGGGAGGACAATGTAGGGGACACAGGATTTAACATATGTATGTGTAAGTTTCAAAAACCAAGAAAAATGGGTTGTTCTTTAGGTGTATGCTTTTGTTGTTGTGTGTATGATGTATGTGTGTGAATCCAGTGGGTGTGGTCACGCCTCTGCCATGACGCATGCGTGGAGGTGAGAGGACCACTTCTGAGTGTGGGTCATCGCCTTCCACCTCACTGGAGGCAGGGTCTCTCTTCCCATCGTTGCTCAGCACTGTGTTGCCAGGCTGGCTGGTCCATGAGCGTCCAAGAAATTCTCCTGTCTCCACCTCCCATTTTATGATGTTATGCTGGGATTACAGAAGCCTGCCACAGTGTCTGGCTTTTTATGTGGGGTCTGGGCTTCCAAATTCTTTCTCCCTAGCCCTGTCTCTCATCTTTGACAAAAAAAAAAAAGGAGGGGTGGGGTCCTTTGGCCATGGAGAGATGGCTCAGTGGATAGAAATACTTGCTGTCCAACCATGAGTATGTGAGGCTAAAGAGATTGCTCAGTGGTTAAGGTGCTTTCCCACAAAGCCTAAGGACCCAGGTTCGATTCCCCAGTGGCCAGATGCACAGAGTGGCACATGCATCTGGAGTTCATTTGCAGTGGCTGGAGGCCCTGGTGTGCCCATTCTCTCTGTCTCTCTTCTATCTCTCTCAGCTTACAAATAAATAAAAATATTTAAAACCCACGAGGGCTGAAGAAATGGCTTAGCGGTTAAGACGCTTGCCTGCAACTCAGAAGGACCTGAGTTTGATTCCCCAGTGCCCAAGTAAAGCCAGATACACAAGAGGGCGCATGTGTCTGGAGTTCATTTGCAGTGGCTCGAGGCCCTGGCATGTCCTTTCTTTCTTTCTTTCTCTCTCTCTCTCTCTCTCAAATAAAAAAAATATTTTTTAAAAACCATGAGGATGTGAGCTCCATCTCCAGCACCCTTGTAGAAAAGCTGGGCGTAGTTGGACATGCTTGGAATCCCAGCCCTGAGCAGGATGGAGACAGAGCGCCTGGGCCTCCCTCCCAGGTCAGCCAGTCTGAGAGAAAACGTGAGCTCCGGGTTCAGTGAGATTCTGACTCAGGAAATAAGGCAATCAAGGATAAGCAACATCCTCCTGTGACCTCTCTGCATGGATGCTCAGCTGTGCTCAGACCCACACATGCACAAGACTGTGTAGAGTAACATGTGATAAGAGTTAATGCCATCTGAATAAAAGAACTTGTGTTTGCTATCCATTAGTCTTGAAGGGGAATTGGGACTACTTGGCAAAGTGTAGCCAACGAAATTGGTAATAGCTTGTGAATTTATTGCTAGACAATAAAGTGTGACATTGTGGAGAGACACAGATGTGTCTGTTTATGTTTCTGGCATAGCTCATTCCTGACAGGCACCAAGGGCCAACTTATACCAGAACCACACGGGGGCTCATGTTAGAGCCGGATGGGAAGACAGACCAGCTTGTGGTGCTCTGTGTGAGCTCCTGGCAATAAAAACTGAGACTATCAGGCCGGGTGTGGTGGTGCACGCCTTTAACCCTAGCACTTGGGAGGCAGAGATAGGATTGCTGTGAGTTCGAGTAGTTTCCACCCTGAAACTACATAGTGAATTCCAGGTCAGCCTGGGCTAGAGTGAGACCCTACCCTTGAAAATCCTTACCAGAAGGTGGCAAAAACCCCAGATGCTGAGAGATGAACAGCCCCAGCAAAAGACGTGTGTGCCAGGGTTTTTATTTTGAGTCTGGGCTGAATCTAGAAGAATCCAGAAGGAGCTGGGTTTGAACTCCACATGCACCAGAGCAATTCCAGCTCTGCAGCTGTATATGCTCCACCCAGCAGGCAGAAATTAAGATTAATATCTCCTATGGACCTTCCTGCCTAGCTGCCTCTTCCTAATGCAATTGACTCCCTCACTCTGTGGATGTTCAGGCTCAGGTATTTATTGGAATGCTGAGTCTAGTTAGTTTCTGTGGGTATCAACTTTGTATTCCTCTAGGGACATCTGGGCTGGGGGATTAACTCAGAACAAACAAACCACTAATAGTGCATATGCATATTAATAGTAAGCTATTAATAACATGCACGAGTGTCCAGATTGCTTTTTATTGTATGAAGTATACCTTATAATGCACAAAATAAAAATGCCCATCCATCCTTCCTGCCCCCATCACTATCATGAATAAAGAGAGAAAAGGCATTGCTGCCATTTGAATCTTCAGAATTCGCAGCTCACTCAAAACATCTAAGAGTTTGGGATGTGGGGGCGGAAGGCTCCACAAATTAGATACTGTACATGTTTCTTATTAAATAAGTGAACTCATACACACACACACATATGACAATGTTGTGGTCAGCTTTCTAGTTGCTGCGCAGAAAGAACCCAAGCAAAAGTGGCTTGTGGAGGAATGGGTTTATTTGGCTTACGGACTCGAGGGGAGACGCCATCCTGGCAGGGAAAACAATGGCATGAGCAGAGGGCTGGACATCACCTCTGCCACAGCACTGCAAACAGCGGCAGGAAGGTGTGCCAAATACTGGCAAGGGGAAGCTGGCTTATAACCCCCAAAAACACGCCCCAACAACACAGCTCTAGTGAGGTTCTAATTCCCGAATTGCCATCAGCTGAGGATCGATCATTGAGAACACATTCATTTGTTTGTGGGGAATCAAACCATGACAGTTCGCTCCTGGCCCCCACAAACTAATAATCATACATGATATAAATACAATGCATTCAGCTCAACTCTTAAGTCCCCACAGCTTTCAATTGAGCCATAATACCAAAAAGAAACACATAATGGCACAGACCATTCACACTGCAAAACATGAGGCACAGCAAAAACAGATTGAACCAATACAATATTTTAAACAAGCAGGGCACCATCAATCTCTAACTCCCAAGTTCAATGATTCTAAACAATAAAAAGTCTCTCAGAGGTTCAAATCCGCCCCTCCAGCTCAGCTACTCACAGTCTGGGAACATTTCATCCGGTGCTGGCAGCTCGCCTTGGCACCCATCCATAGTCCTGGAATTCACTGGGTCTCCATTGCAACCCACAGTTCATCCTCATGGCTCCATCAGGCTCCTTACAGGCAACCTAGCACACCTGCTTCACATGCCGATGGCCATTTTTCAAAAACAAAACTGTGTTGCAAATCCAATGACCCTCTTTTTCTAACCAATCTCCATTCCACAGAACCAGGTGGGCTACCAACTTGTTAATCCAGGGGGGATCAAAGCATTCAGGTCCCTTCCTTCAAAGAGTCCACATTCTTCCTGCTGTTCTAATGCAGACCAGCTGGCCCAATCTCAATGGTTGTCTCTCAAACAATTGCAGGTGAACGGGCAGCAGTTTCGACCCAAAGATCTTTCTTTCTGTGCCATCTCCATCTGCTCACACCAGTCCATCTTTACGTCAAGCAACCCTGCACAGGTTCCCAGGACATAGGCAGGCAGAACGCAGCAAGCCTCTCACACAAACTGCTTCTGGCACAGTCCTGACCAAGTTCTTTCTCCCCCTCGTAAGCCAAACCTCACAGTTCATAGTTCTCACTACATTCAGGTCTTTAAACTCTGACCAGAATGATTCATCACGCTGTACTTACAGCACTGCGAGGCTTCTCTTAGGTTGAGATTTCAAACCCGTCAATATTCCTCCTGCATATCAATTCCAAAATGCCAAAGCCACAGAATCAGGGTTCTAGAAGCAACAGATGACCCCACGTCCTGGTACCAAAACTGTTGAGGTCAGCTTTCTAGTTGCTGCACAGAAAGAACCCAAACAAAAGCGGCTTGTGGAGGAATGGGTTTATTTGGCTTACGGACTCGAGGGGAGACTCCATCCTGGCAGGGAAAACGATGGCATGAGCAGAGGGCTGGACATCACCTCCGCCACAGCACTGCAAACAGCGGCAGGAAGGTGTGCCAAACACTGGCAAGGGGAAGCTGGCTT
>PVHP010030475.1:0-20380 GCA_004024765.1 Zapus hudsonius | reverse complement strand
CCATGTGGGACAAGAGGGCGAGTTCTCTAGGGAGGCTAGTTTTAAGTCCTCCCCATGTGAGTCAGAGGGACAGCTGATTGGTTCATATCTGACCAATCAGTTTTAGCACCTAGGTTGTAGCTCTAACTAGACACCTCCCATTCAAAGGGAGGGGCTGGAAGGGTAAGAGCGGTCTCTGTACACACCTGACTGTCACAGGGTCCCTTTCTTTCCCCTAATTTTTTGTTATGATTTGTAATTTTCACAGCTTTCCCCCATTTCTGCTTTCCTATTACATGAATTTCATTTACTATTTTTGTTTCCAGACTCTGTAAGTTTCCTTCTTTTCTTCTCATAATTCTCTTTCTAGTATTATGAACTTAAAAACATACTTTCACCCCCCACACCATATATATATATATATATATATATATGCTTTTATAAACTTAGGTCCACCCATGACAGAAAACATGGCATTCATCTTTTGGATTCTGGTTTATTTCATTTGACACAATGCTGGCTCAAATATTTTGCTGCAAATGTCATTATTTCATTTTTGCACCTAATAAAATTCCTTAGTATATATAGTATATATTATTGCATATTCATTCATCTATCAATAAGTTTATAGTTTCCATTTGGGGACTTTTATCAATAATGCAACAATAAATCTGGATATTCAAATGTTACAGTGACCTTTTCATTGCTGGGATAAAACACTTGACCAGAAGCAGTTTATAGGAGGAAAGAGTTTAATTCAGGCTTACAGATTCCAGGGGAAGCTTCATCATAGCAGAACATGGCTAAATTCATACATCTAAAGTGAAGAAACAGTCAGCAACCATAAGCAGACTCTTAAAGCTAACACAAGCATGAATATGCAGAACTCAAGCTGGCTCCCTTACACCTATTACGCCTGGATTTAAGATCTGCCCTAAGTGCCACACCTCTTCCAGCAGGGGTCTGCCCACTGAAGACTAGGCAAACAACAAACCTGCATTTAGTCTGACAGCTATAACCAGGGATGAAGTCTGGGTTGCCATCCAGCTGGACTACTCACATCCAGGGGAAAATTCCATCCCAAGATCGCAGCTCCTCATGGCAGCTGTTCCATCCTCCTGTTATATCCATAAAATCTTCCTGTCTGCAAAGAAAACCGTGGTTCATTGTCATGGCTCAACAGAATGACTTTACTGAGTCAACACACAGGGATTTCAACCCTGTGTCACACTTCCTCATCTCTGTGGCTCCTGGAAGAGTGTGCACTTCATGACCACTTCCCTACATTTCTCATGCTTCCAAATCCAGGGGTGAAGAGCAGGATACCCCTTTAAAATTCTTCATTTAAGCCTCCTGCTTTGCATTCCTACTAGCTTCAGCCTTTCATGGGTGTATCTCACACTCTTGCATTGTTCAGTGTTTGCAATGCAAAACCATTGTCCCACTCTTAATAGTGGTAATCACCTCAACAATTGCAGCTTAAGTAACCTAAATCTCCTCTCTGCATCTTCAAGCTTGCATGAGTTTTTCCCGTGATAAATTACATCTCTCATGTCTTTCTATTCTAAACTTCATCCAAGAATACCAGTCCATTACTTTAAAATCCAACTTTTAGGGTAATGTCAAATTCTCATGGTATTGTCAGAATGCAGCCAGCCTTTAAGCCAGTTGCCAGTTCTAAGAGACAGGATGGGCACCAGGCCTTCTAAGCACTGCAAACAACTTCAGACACATGCAGCACTTTGTCTGTCTGGCTTTACATGGGTACTGGAGAAGCAATCCCCAGTTGTTAGGCTTTGTAGGCATGTGCCCTAATCTCTGAACCATCTCTCCAGCCCCAAATTTCATTTTCATACATGTTAAATCCAGTTTTCCCATGTCCATTTATTAAAGAGGTTATCTTTTCTCCAATATGTGCTTGGGAACTTTGTTAAAAATGAGTTGATTTTTTTTGCATCCTGTATTCTATTATGTGTTTTCTTTTTGTGAGAGTGCCATGTTATTTTTGTTGCTTTGGCTTTGAAATATAATTTGAGATTGTATTTATAATAACCACCACATTTCTTTTTCTGTTGAAGATTGTTTTTAGCAATTCAGGGTCCTTTATGCTTCCATAAAAATGATTATTTTTTTTCTATTTTCTTAAAAGCTATCATTAGACTTTAGAAAGTGGGGACAGTTAAGAAAATTAGCAAAGACTATGAAGCAAGGGCTGTCTCTTGACTTTTGCAGTACCTGACTCATGATAGGATTTCTTGCTATCAAATAGTAGATTAGATTCAAGAGATAAATATCCACCATTCAGAAAAATCCCCACATCAAGGTCCTGCAATTCTTCCTTTGGAGAATGTCAATTCCCATATCAAGAAATCTAATTCAACATCAATTGTATCTCCAGTGATGTAAAACAGCAAGACAGCATTGGTTGACATTTTGTTCTCTTATATGGAATGGACTTCTTAATCATAAACACTGAAGGTATTAAGGTCATAATGGGGCAGAATAATTTATGAAACTGAAAATGATTAAAAGTATTGACCCTAAAAGTACAATGGACTGGGTTGATAAATTTCAATCTTTATAATGACTACATTTACAATGCTTTTCTACACCAGTAGGGAAATTATATTCAAAATATGCTCCATTTCACATACAATAGGAAAAACTCTTTAAATTTAAGATATTTAAATAAAACTAAGCAGTAGGCTGGAGAGATATTTCAGTCATAAGTGCTTGACTTGCTAGTATGAAGATTTGAGTTTAATATCCCAAAAGCCATGTAAACAAGTCAGGCATGGTGTTAACTGCTTATAATCCCTAGGCTGGCAAGGCAGAATCAGGAAGATCCTTTGGGCTTTCTGTTCAGCCAGTAAAATGTATTTGGAGAGCATCAAACCAATGAGAGACTTGTTTCCATAAAATAAAAATGAAAAAGAACCTGATGTATGATACTTGAGGTTGTCCTCTGGTCTCCACATGCAAGTAAACACATATGCAAACACTTGCACACACATGAACATGTGTACACATGCACATATACACAAAAAGAGAAAGAGAAAGAGAGAGAAGCAAGAAAAATAAAAAATAGAGAAGCTGTCAATCAGTGAAAAGTTTTTGACCTCAAAATAAGTGAATCAATGTGTTTAGTTAATCACAACTATTCCGCTTTTAGAAGGTAGTGATTTTAAGTTTGTACCCTACAAAGAGAAAGTTACTTGAAATAAGTCCTGAGACTTTGCATAACAAAAAGAAAATGTTAGTGAGAAGCAACTAACTGGGGTTAATGTAGATTTCAGAGAAATGTCACAGAACTCACAGAAAAGAGCATCAGTATTTGAGAAAAAAACACCAAATGTGCATACATGAGTATGTACATATATCTATTCAAATAATAGGCAATACCAGCAAAATAACCAAAATAAAGACCCATTTTATATTCTATGCAGAAGTGATGAAGCCAAAACAAAGCATATGAATCTAACTCCAGAGTCGGCCTTTGGACTTGTCCCATTCTACTCCATTCTCCATACCACCACTAGGCTAGTGTGTGTAAATTTCTCTAGAAAGACATATAATCACCTGTATGCTGAAGTCACAGCCCCATGAAATGGAACCCAGCTACAGGATTCCTGTGGATGCTAGCATGTCAGCCTTCATTCTGGTCTGGCTTGCTATATCAATGTGTGTGTCTACAGACAATGACATTTTGTTTTGACTCTTCTATTAATTGCCTCTGTAATTTTGAATACATTGTGTTCATCTCTTATGCAAAGTGAAAGGAGCATATTTTAATGAACTACAAAAATGCCTCTCACACTTTGGTGCATGAGAAGCAAAGTAAGATGAAGATATACGTTGCTACCATAGCAGTGGATTCCAGCCAATGTCTTTGAAAGAGAAGTCTGATACGGCATTTCTACCTGTTCCTCCAGGTTCTTATGGTTAGCCATGTTTTCTCTCTGCTTCAGCTCCACTGGCATTGAGCAACAGTCCAGTTTGGGCTGCCCTGGGTGCTGTAAGATGCCCACCAGCAAACCTACAACTTCACCCAGTAGATATCAGTACCACTCCCAGGAGAATCAACTTCCGTTGGTGGTGAGGACCCCTGAGTGAGACTAGTTTTTGGGTTTTGTTTTTGTTTTCTTTCTTTTTTTTTTTTTTTCAAAATCTTGTCTATCCCACACCTGTTCTCAGCTTCATATATGAAACAAAAGTACTCCCTATCTGAAAAGATAGATGTAAGAATTCTCATCACAGAATGATTTCTAGCTTTGAGTTAACTTGAGAACCAAAATGAGGAAATGTACCCTGCAGTAGCTGAATGAATCATTATCTAGTAGACTTCCCTGGTGCTTGGAATCAAAGCCACTGAAGAAAAATTCTGCTTTAGCATGTCTTATTTTTAATTTCATCTATTTTTCTTTTTTTAAAAAAATATCTTAATGCTCAAAATTGCATACATTGTTTGAGTAAATATTGTGCTTATATTCCTATTTCCCTCCCCCCTACCCCAGTCCCCTGGGTATCCTCCTCAGCAAGGACAGTGGATCACTCCTTGTAGCAAGGGGTTATGGATAGCACAGGAGGCATCAAGGTTACCCCCCACCTTTATGAATTGTAGCTGAGGTGAGTAATGTCTCTGGGTAATCTCTCCCACCATGGCTCTTACAATCTTTCTGCCCCCTCTTCTGCTAAGTCTCCTGAGTCATGGAGGGTGAGTTTTATGTCTGTTTCATTGTTGTTGTGAACTTAAGAGTCTCTGTGCTTCTATTTTAAGTTGTGTTGGAAGTTGTTGGTGTCTGTCTCACTGACTTAACCTGCATCAGCATGTCTTTAAGAGTTAATGTTACACCTTTTCATGATCACCGCAGCTGGGAAAGCACATGATTCTGTTGTCAGAGTCACCCTCTACCTGTGGGTTTAGAGAAGAATTCAATAGAATAGAATAGAAGTAAGTATGGATGCACTTTCCTTTGACAATTATAAGATATGTTTGAAGCATCTCAAAGATATTACTTTTATGCATATGTTTTGTGTGAGTGTGTGTGTGTGTGTTTTGCCTTTCTTTGAACATACCGAAGACAGGTATATGCCCTCAGAAGCTGTACAGCCTTGCTACAGTGCATAATCACAGTGTACTGGTAATGCTGTGAATGTTTAGGTTGATGTGCCAATTGAGGTCATAAACTTGGGTTGAGGATATAACTCAGTGACAGATAACTGGCTTATCATGTGTGAGGCACTGAGTTTAAACTGTAGTGCCTCCAAAATCACAAATATTAGATATCATTATAAATTAAAGAGTACCCCACAGAAAAAATAACCAGAACTCATACTTACATTTAGAATAAACTATTGCTGTACATATTTAACAAAAACTCATAATAAGTAGTCTTCTTAGAGATAGATGAGAATTTATAGATGTATGTACATTTCATCATAAATTTAAGTGAAGAATAATTTATAAAGCATATAGCTATGTGTTATAACTTCCTTCTCCAAAAGGAAGGAAAATAGAATCCAAAGACTGTACTTTCAGGTCTTTGGTTAAGATATAGACGAGTTAAAACAATAAAGATGTCATTGATAATAAAAACTATCATTCATACCAATTGAAATTTGAAAAAGCAAAAGAACAAACCATAGTTAATGTATACAGGGAAATTTGGTGTTTCTTAGTTTGTTAAATTCTCAAAACAACTCTAAAAGGTAGTAATTTCTTTCTTCCTTAGCTCTGAGCTGAAAACATTAGGAAGTCAAATGCAATAGCTCATAGCCAGAGAGACCACTCATTTAATTCGAAGATTTGAGCCCTCGATTTCCAAATTAAGCTTCGCTTCCTTCCTACTGGATGCTTTGTGCAGAGTTGCATTTTATCATGGCGTCCATGTGTCTAGGAGAGGTATAGATCCATTCTTTTATGGCATTGATAAGGCTGCAGTGCTCATATCCAAAGTTTCATCTGATGTAGACATAAGAAGAATGGAGAAAAGGTTTTATAGAGTGAGGGATTCTTGACACTTCTTTGTAATTTACTTCTTTTGTTTATTATCTATCAAAACAGAAAAAAAAAATGATGGGTTATAACCACATAGAGGCAGAGGAGAATGGGGATTGTTCAGTTAGAGACAGGAACAAGGAGAGAACTTGGACCACCAATAGCGTCCAGGGATGGAGAACCAAATGTGCCCCTGACTATAAGGCTGCTTTACAGTCCCAGGTGCCAGTGGATTAGAGGAGAGACTTTAGATATTCAGGACATGCAACCACTTGAACTCAATAATATACTAAAATCTTTAGATCACTCTCTCATGCAGTCAGCATTGCCTCATGTTTTAAAACATTTTGGACACTGAAAAAAAAAGGAAGAAAATGACTCGGTAAACATCAGTCAAACATAATGCAATAAAACACTGAAAATATTACATATATGGCCACAGCGCTCACCAGGAATCACCACCAACATTCTAACAAATCACAAAATGGACAAGAAATGCCGTCGACATTTTATTCAAATGACAGCCTTTTTTAAAATGCTCATTCTCCAGTGGGGACAGGGGGAGTTAACATGATTTTATGTCTTTTTGAGAATTTTATTTTAAACTGTAAGATCATGTGTTCTTTTCTGCTCATGTTGAGAATTTAATTATTACACATCATGATGTATGGAGAATAAATGTCATGATGATTTTAGTAATATAGCTCTGATTTATATTGTAGGTGAAATACAACAGCAGGCAAAGTGGCTTCCCATATTATTATTGTGCTTTTTCCCAGTAAACATTTTCCTATGTGATTCCTTTTGAGCTTATTCTATGAAATAAAAGATATTTAATACAGTATATACAGTATATACCTTCTGGTAGAAAGTCAAATTCATGTTTGTTTACAGACACACATGCATACATACATATATATGTCTCTATAGATAAATGAAGTCATAAATTGTGAAGATTAGACATTTTATTATATCGAATGCAGTGTCATAATTTCCTTAGACAGTCCTGGAGAATATGTGATGAGCAAATTTATGAACAATGACTTTTAATATATTTTAATTACTTTAATAAAATGTTGAGCATCTACAGATGAAGACAAAGAAATTAAATTATTAAAATTTTCTGAACAAACATAATGATTAGAATTAGGTGGCATTAAATCATTTGTATGCATTTGGTTAAGAAATCACTGCATAATTTTTCAAATGCCTTTTAAAGATCTATTGAGATGATTGTTTCTACTTAATTTACTACTAGTGTATACAATCTTCATAGAATATAGCCATCTATCATTTTTAATGGACTATAATACTGAAGCATTATAATTGAATGAATATCATGTCCAAATCAATAGGGATATATCTACTTTTCTTCATAAAAATACAGACATTATATACATTAGTTAAAAATATGCCACATCTGCATGTATCTCATTTTAATACTCTAAGAACAATTTAAATGTATTGCTCAAATAAAAAATTTCTTTGACTTTTTGTGAAAATCAGTTGGGTACTATGCTTCAGCAAGTTGTCTTAAGTCAGTCATTTTCTGTAATATTTTACTTGTCAAATTCATTGGTTCAAAGAGCATCTTAAGCTTTAAAAATTAAAAAAAATATTTATTTACAAGCAAAGTGAGACAGCAGATAGAGGATGTGCATGCCAGGGCCTTTAGCCCCTTTAAATGAACTCCAGATGTATGTGCCTCATTGTGCATTTGGCTTTCTTTGGGTACTAGATAATCAAATCTGGGCCATCAGGCTTTGCATGCAAGTGTCTTAACCATTGAGTAATCTCTCCAGACCTCAGTTTAAAATTCTATTTGCCTTATTTCAACTTTAATAGCAGTTTTATTTTACAAAATTACTGAAAGTGTTGATTTATAATTATATAATATTTATAAACATCAGGAATACCTTTTCAAAATATTTCTTTAGGTATTTTTATGTTGATGTTTTATTACCTTAATTATTATATTTTCTGAATAAGTTCTTCTATTTAATATGCCAAACCATTTTCATTGGATTTGTTTCAATATTTTATGAACTAATTTAATTTATATAAAGTGTACCTATTGTTGTAATCAACCACACGCTGCTAGGATTAATCTCCAAACAAGGAATTTTATGGGAGAAAAGGGATTTATTGAATCGACAGATTCAGGGACATTCTATAATGGTAAAAGAGGCTGGTCCACTTTCATAGGTCAGAAACCCACCACCAGTACCACACACATACCAGCAAACAGGCAGGGGAAAGAGATAAATTTCTTTCCCCTTTATATAACCTTACAGCAGGGTCTTGCAACCCTTTCCCAGACTTTCTGGCTTCTTGAGACTCTGAAATTTCTTTCCTGTACTGCCATCCCAGGAAAGGATATTCATTTCTAGCTCTCCTAACATTCTCCCCCCTACTGAGAGGTCTGACTTCCTGAGAATATCCTCATAGCCCCCCTAAGATTAGTAAAAAGGTCAAGTTGACAACAAAACATAGCTATCACATGTCCAGCCCTTGTCAACTTGACATCTCCTTACATCATATTTAATTTCCAAATGAAGACAGTGACAACAGAGTAAACATTTCCAACTTTTATGATGCATAAAAAGGAAAGACTAGACCAATGCAAACTCAACAACCATAAGGCAAATATCAAACATCTGCAATTCAAGTCTGATAACACAACCTGTGACTGACAGTCTCTGGATTTTTAAAAAAAATTTTTTTAACTTTTTATTGATAGCTTCCATCATCAGAGATCATAAGCCATTGTGATTTCCTCCCCAGCCTCCGGCATACCTCTTATTCCTCTCAATTAGTATCTGATTTGTTTTGGTGTCATCTTTTTCCTCCCATAGTGTGTAGGTATAATCAGACACTGCAAAGTCATGAATACCAAGGCTATTTTGTGTCTGGAAATTTGCATCTTAAACAGTCCTACGCTTCCTTTGGTTCTTACAATCTTTCTGCCACCTCTTCTGCCATAGACCCTGAACCTCGGGAAGTGTGATAAAGGTGTCCCATTGCTGCACACTCACTATAATTTCTTCTCAGCACTATGGTGTCTTTTGCATTTTCACAGTGGTTCTATTATAGACTCAGGATTTTCTCATTCCACCCCTGCAGCTTGGCTAAGTAGATGGAAAAAAATTTCAATCCCCAGCCAACAGCACTCCACTTAGCCCATTGCACAGTCCTGGTATATCCAAAACATCTTCAGGTCTCCATTGCAAATCTTCCAATGACATCACTAGCCTATCAGGGAACTCATGCTCTGTTCTATATACCTCATCTCAGCAACAGCTCCTTGAATAATGTGCACTTCATGACCGACTCCATGCATGCATTTCTCATGCTTCCAAAAGTTATACCAGCTATGCAGGACACAGCCATATTTTTAATGCAGGGATGAAATAAACCTTGCTCCTTTCAAAAGAGTTTGCACAGTCTAGCATTCAGTCTTTCCTGGTGTGGGGGGAAATATCTCGGGCATCCTTTCCATTGCTTCAATGTAGAGCAGTTAGGCTATCTTCTTTAGGATTGGTAATATGTCGACAATAGCAACATATGTAACTTATATCCAGTCTCTGTTCCAGAAAGTTAAAATTTTTCTTTTAAAATTAAAGTAAAAAGTTAAAAATTTCTTTGAGTTTTTTTTCCAACCTGAAATCTTAAAATTCTCAGTTCCATATCATTAGCCAAGAACAACGGTTTAATTAAATTAAACCTTGACCAAGCTCTCTAGGCATACACCCGTTTTCCAGATAAATGGTTCCATTAGTTTTATGCAGTCTTTTTTCCTTTTCAAAACTTCACAAGCCAAGCCTCCAAATGCAATTGTCTCTGCACTTAGCATTTTCAAATTCTCACCAGAATAGTCATAAAACATGGCTTACTGCTCTGGAAGGCATCTTCAGTTGCAAGTACCAAGTCCATGTCCATTCGTCTAATATACAAGTTCCAGAAGACCAAAATCCACAGGGTCTGATTCATTTCAGCAATACTACCCAGTTCCTGGCACCAATTCTGTTGAACTCAGCCACATGTTGGTGTGATGCATCTCCAAACCAGGCACAGTTTATAGGAGGAAAGGGATCTATTGAAGCTACAGAGTCAGGGAAGTTCCATAATAGTGAAAGAGGCTGACCTCCTTTCCAAAGTTCAAACAGAGAGAGAAACCCATCACTAGCACCATACACATACCAGCTAACAGGCAGGGGAAAGAGATTTCATTCTCCTTTATATAGCCTTAGGACAGTGCCTTGTAACGCTTTCCCAGACTTGTTGCCTTCCTGAGTCTCTCAAATTTCCTTCCTGCACTGCCCTCCAAGGAAGTGATATTCATGTCTAGTTCCACTGAGATTCCTTTTATTCTGCCCCCAAGGTAAAGGGCTGACTTCCTGTAAAAATTTTCAGAGCCCTACCCAAGATCAAATTGGGTCAAGTTGATAACACAACATAACTATCACACTTATGGAATGCCATGATAAACATTTTCATTGGCTTTTGACATTGCAAATTTTGGAGGACGTTTCAGTGCATTTATAAAAATTGAGTTCTTGCACTCAGGCCAGGAATCTGCATCTATATTTTCCCAAATATTATTTCCTTTCTTAATTTTCCCTAGGTTTTGATTTTAATGAAGTTCATATCTATATTTGTCTTACCTGAGATCATTTCCTTCTTACCTAAGTAAAAAATGGGTATAGATAACAGCTTGTCAAGTGCACAGATGGAATCATAATGCAGGAAGATGACAGCAGACATTGATAACAAACAGTGGAAGAAGCACCTTCTAGCAGGTAACTTTACTATTATCGCAGGGATGGTAACTGGCAGAGTTTAATCACATCTGTAGCCCAATCCTCTTGATTCTCCCCACTTTTGAAAGTTTTCAGGGACTTTGAAAAGGCTGGATTTGTCTCCTTATAAGCTCAAGCCTTCCAACCTTAAATTTTCTTCCATTGTCTACTATATAGTCTTCATCCTTCTGTGACTAGTTTATTACACTTCCATAGACAATTAAACCTTTGTGCAAAGTGCACTAATGTGATGTGTATGTGATATTTTTGACCACTGTCTATCCTCTGGGGTTACACAAGGTCACTGGATCAGTCAGGGTACAGTTGAGGATATTCACTAGCTCCAGCAGGAATTTATGTGACTATTCTTATGGCAGCTGTTATTGCTGAAAGGAGAATCAGAGAGGTTTCGAGATTCACTTTGATTCCTCTTGGTAGCTGCTCTCTAGTCATCTGTGGTGGTCACTTTTGCACCACTGTGAGAATAATATCTGTCAGAAATAACTTCGGGGAGGAAATATTATTCTGGTTCATAGTTTCAGAAAGTTCAGTTCACAAGGATGGATATAGCATGGTAGAGAAATTCAGATCATGTTGGCAGGTGCATGTGGCAGAGGCTGCACATATCATTGGAGACCAGAAAGCAGAGAGAGTAACAGAAACCAAGGGCCAGTTATCACCTTAATAAGCTTATACTTAGTGATGCAGTCTCACCCCACTGTCCAAAAGTACCACAACCTTCCCAAATCTGCCACCAGCAGAGCAACAAGAATCCACAGCATGAGCTTTTGGAGGAAATTTCAGACTCAAATTGTAACATTATCTGGCTTGATCCTCACCTTTGATGTGACTGTCTTATTGATACTAGAGAAAATATTGCAGGTCAGATAACACAAGGGATGGAAAGCCATGGCTGGAGCTGTACTATCCTACAAGACATCACACATTGTGGCAAATTTCATCACAGAATTTGGAATGTAGCTTTTCACTCATATATGTTCAGTGATTTAGAATATAACACTTTCTGATTTGGTAAGCAGAAAGTTAAATAAAAGGTTTCATGAATTGTTCCTCATACTAAAAATGACAAGAAGTAAAAGACAATATTTTAGTGACCTTTTCCAGAATATCTCCTTTTTCACAAAAAGAAAAAAAAGTGGATGAATGAATAGAGTAAACAAAAGGTAATCATAATAGAGAATTATAAATACTTTTTTTTCAAGGTAGTATCTCACTCTTGCCAAAGCTGATTGGATCTCACTTTGTAGTACCAGGTTCAACTCAAAATCACAACATACCTCCTACCTCAGCCTCCTGAGGGCTGAGATTAAAGGTGTGCACCACTATGCCTGGATACATATACAGTCTTTAAAAAGAACATTCAATTAAGCATCTTTAAAACTACTCTACGACTAAATCTTCTATTCATTTAATTATTGCTTACTTTAAGTCATTACATCACTAAATAAGTCATATTTTAACAGGCATTATAATTAACATGCCTGTGAAAACTCGGCTACTCACAATTTTCCATAATACATATAGATATGCCTTTCCCTTTAATTTTTTCAATTTATTCTGCATTCAGCACACATTTATTTATTCTTCCATTATTTATAAATGCTATCTATTGATTCCTCATCTGCATGATCACAGTATCATTATTCTTTTATTGATGGGAAAGCATATAAAAATAACACCAGGTAAAATCATAGTTCTCAGCCCAAATTTTCATACATGTAACACTAGGAGAAAAGAGGGAATATAAAATGATTTTAATACATGGGAATAAAGAAGGTTTAATTGGAGTCAGTTTTTAAAAATTTACTAGAGCTCAACCACAAACAAAACTTCTGATAATTTTTGAAACTTATTTGTGAAAGAATCATGGCCTTATTATTATTATTGTCATTAATTATTATGATGACAATGATAATGATTAAACATGCTCAGCCACACAAGGAATTAAAACCATAGTGTGATTTAAATTAAGAATTGTTCCCAGACTCCTATTTTCTGTCTCCATTTCCATGTTTCTGACCAGTTTTGCAGAACAGTTCTTTGTGTATTAAAAACTGGACCATAGAAATATAATGGCAATTCGAGTACAATAATTATTTATATTATTGTTATTGGGAATTTAAAAAAATTGTGATGTGGTAAATTAATCTTTGTGTAGCAAAGTCCTTAAAATAGGTTTCAGGCGTGCATGGTAATGAACTGCTGCTATCTGCACTGAACAGACATCTTGAAATAACTGTGTCTGAAATTGTTTCAAATCCTTCCTGAAAACTTCAGTTTCAAGCAATACAAGGAAGACTGATTTCTCACTAATACTTCTGAACAATGCAAGCCTGTCCCCTCCCATCTTCCACAGAACAGACAGAAAATCTTTTGCTGTTTGTAAAGAACCTCTGAATCAGCCACAACTCTGATATGTTTCCCTTTAACCTTCACAGGGATAATGGAGCAAAGCTTGACTGTTGAGGATCAATCAGATTTCATAAAAGCAGCAACCTTCAGTTTAATCTGTGATTATTAATTTTTAAATTACAAAGACAAACAAGACACATGTGATGAATTTCAGTGTTACTTGCTCTTCTCCAAAAATACTTCCTGTGGACAATAGACCACAAATTTCTAATTCAGTGATGCTGTGAATGTGCAGGCTTCATAAAAATTAATTTGAATGGATGTGACTGTGAGTTTGGGATTGTGAAGATTAGGGGAGTCGCCTGCCGTTATGATTGCTGCTTGGCGCCCCTGCCACTCAAGGGTGCCTCAGCTGCATTAGCAACTCTCATCTAATCTAATTCTCAGATCAAATTCCCATCTTCAATATATCCTTTAATAAGGCTTCCATTCTCTATTTTTTAGCCTTAATTATTGCTCCCTGTCTCCCTTGACAACCAAATTAAAAGGTACCTGCTACAACTCTATAATGATCATCATCATCATTGTAATAGGTTAAAAATCACAAACTGCTCAAAAGCAAATGCAAGCTAACCTTGTCAAGGTTGGATGTCTTCTGATAACCAGATTTTCTATGGATAGTTTCAGCACTGGAAGATAAGAAGTGCAATTATATAATCTTTTATTGATTTCTTTCTCTCCCTCCTCTTTTGTGTACTATGTGCAATTAGTTGGGCAGTTTTCATATTGCTGAAGTTGGAAGTGGAAAATTTATACTCATCGAAGCAGTATGTTTTAACCCTTTGTGGACTGCATGGAGTTTCTGCTGAAAGATAAAACCAGTGTAATTCCTGTACTAATGGACTCTTTGGGTTTAGACCTGGGCTACTTGGGTCAATGTACTGAGTTACTCACTTGGTGAGTTGTCAAGATCACCTACTAATTCTAAGAATAATGGTGAATATGAAGCCACAATGAAATGCCTTGTCAATTGTATTTTACAGTACTTTTGGTCTGCATCACAGTTAAAGCAATTCTGTTTTGTATCTAATATTTCCTACCACAGTTATGCATCCACTAATCTTGTTTATGAATTTATGGTTGTTGTAAGAAGTGTAGATTCAACCTTTATGTGTTTCTTCCTTGGTTGTTTTGCTTGAGTCTCCAGTTTTCTTCTGTTTCTTCCTGACAGAACTGGGACTGACTTTTGGTCATTAATACTTGAAATTTAGGGCAGGGGACATGGCTCAATAGTAGTGTTTGCTTAGTATATGTATTGTCCTTGAATCATTCCCCAGCACCTCAAAAGAAACAAATAAAAGAAGACTTCCCTTAACCAGCCTAGCTCCACCTTTATTGCCCCATGACTCTTCACTGATTAGACTCTTCTCCAGTAGCTTCTATACTTCATAATTATAGGGGATGGAAGTGATAGGTATTGTCACCTTTGGAATATGCCAGTGGTTGATTGGTCATGATGATGTCTTATTTTGGCAACAGTAGTGTTGCTTATTGGTGGTTGGTGACAATTTTTGGCAATGGTATTGCTGAGCTATTCTTTTATTTTTTTTATCTAAATATATATTCTTTATTTTTTTATTGTCCATAATGAGTTACATTATTTAGTGGGCAAACAGTGAGTTGTTATCCCCAATTCCCAGATTGCTGAGCTATTCTTAATATCTTTTTTAGTCACATGTTGGTTCCCTCTTAAAATTTTGCTTTTATGTTTTGATTTCTGTTTATTGCTTTTTCCTTAAAGTCTCATTCCCCCATTTCTCCTGCCTCTGGCTTGAAAATAAATCTGGGTAAATGGCTTCTTATGGAAAAGTCATTTGGTCTTCAATAAAATTCAATCTAATATTAATGCCATCTCACACAATTTACAGACACCTTCCAGCCTATAAGATAGGTACAAGGGGGCATGCCTGTAATCTCAGCTCTCAGAAGGCTGAGGCAGCTGGTGAGTTTCAAACTACTATGAGCTACATAACTAGGTCTTGTCTCAACAATAAAGAAAAAAAAAGAAAGCTTCTGGCTTCAGCGAGTGAAACTATCTGAGGAAAAATGGACCATGTCCTTTTCAGCTTCTTACAAAACCTCCTACATCACGAATATCTATATTGATAGAATATCAACTGCATAACTCAGTGCACGTCATTGGGTAATTTGTTATCTACTCCCTCTCAGTCAGAGAATATTTCCAGTGGCAATATTTGAAAGAGGCAATAAACTATTACTGGTTTAGTTAAAACTTAAAGAAAAAAGAATATTCACATTATTTGTGTGACCAAATGTTGTTATTAACAACCAGATGCAGTAGAAGACAGCATTTTAAATTACGTTGGAATATATCAAATATATCATACACATGCATTTGCAGCTAGGCTTTGGCTTTAATAAGTTTTCCATTTGTTGGCAGAGAGATCTCAATGGTGAAGTTAAAGAGAAACCTCAGAATCACTGAAGGTTGTGATCCAGCCTAAATTTGTCAGAAAGATAAGAGCTAATTTGATGAGAAGGTATTTATCCAGATATTTGTCATGTGTTGAGGAGAATTTAGTGGAGTACTAACTAGGTTGAGAAATACAAACCAAATACCACTGTTATATTATCACCGTGGGGGGAGGTCATAGCAATGATTGAAAGAGCCAAGATCATTTAAGTAGTGTACTTGACAAAGTGATGGATCTGCAATAGCAAAAATAGCAATGGAACTGTAGCTTGCAGCCAAAGACTTCAAGGGCAGTTGAAGCAAAGGCATAAGGAAGTGTTTTTGCAGATAAGGAGAGTCTGCAAGAAGGCCAGATTTCAACCTGGAAGCCTTTAATTACTCAGATACCAATATTGATTGGGATAACAACTGCACAGAAATGAAGGCCAGAGATCGGCTTGTAAGAGAAGGGCAGATTGTTTTTTTAAGCAGTTTATTGAACTTTCTACATGGTCTCGGGAGATACTAGCTCTAATCCTAGGAAATAGAATGTGCCTTGGGGGAGTACAAATGCAATGAGCCCTTGACTGATGAGTGGCTTCATGCAGATAGAGATGATTTATGGTGAGAAAACACAAACAAAGGCAGGGTCAAATAATGTCAAAAATATTAAAAGTTAAAGAAGTTCTCACAAATCACTGATTGGAAAACCATCTGAAAGCAATGGGTTATTTAAACACTGCTTTGTAATGACTTGAGATGACACAAACATAATTCCATGATAAACAAAGGTAATACTCTGAATGAATACTAAAAATGGGTACTAGAGTCTTCCATCTTCCATGAGATTTGTCCATGTTCAGAGACATTTATATATTAGGTCATTTATTCTTTCTAACAATTTATGAAAGGCATTCCATTTTCCATATATATTAGATGTGACTTTATGGATGTTTAAAGAGAATAGGAAAATTTCCCCAAAGGTATAGTTAATAGTCTCTCAGCACAAAACCTATGTCAATTTTTAAAGCCCAAACTGCTGACTTGGTAGGAAAACTGATAATATCTTAAATTTTAGGTCTTGAGAAATGGTTATCAGTTAACTTAAGCAACCAGGGATAGAATAAACATTCATGTAGATAACTGAAACTCTATGCTTAGGACTGTGTATGAGAGAAAACATGAATTCTGGGGCCAGATACTGTGGGATATATATCTTGGCCTGACTATATTCTAGTTAAGTGGCTTTAGTTAGTGCTGGAACATTTCTTTATTTCACTTTCCTGGGTGATAATTGGAATAACCCATGCAACTGTGGTGTAAGGGAATTTTTGTAAAAGGTTGAGGTTGCTTATGAAGTAGAATTTGATGGGTTTTTGATAACTAAATGAAAATAACTAACCACATGAAGCTTTGAGCTTCCAGGTCTCAAAAGTGAGTTAGCATCTGGAAAAAGGGTCTAATCTTCACCCATTTCTTAGAAATCATCATAGATAGGCTTCATTCAGATGACTGAAACAGTGAGTAGAAAAATGCCACTAGATTTGAAGCACAAAGAAAGAGAATCATCTCAAATATGCTAATTAAATCTCTGACATCAGTACCACTCAAGCACTTTCATTTAGAAACATTTGACTGAAAATCACAAGTGCCAATAATCCAATTATCTCAGACATATATTGATGTTCAAATATGATAGTTCATATACTTTTGTGCAAGTTATTGTATATCAAGCATGGTTATAAAAGCCAATATCTCTCTGTTTATCATCTATTTATACATCATCAACAACAATCTACTCATCCATTATCTACCTATACAAACTTATACAATCTATACAATGAAGTAAGTATTTGTGTATATACATTCACACATCTATTAAATGAAAATAAATACTATGTGGGCTGGGGAAATGGCTAAGCAGGTAAAAGTGCTTGTAGGAAGACCTGAGTTAGATCATAGCACATATACAAACTGGGAATGGCCACATGTGCCTATGACTGAGGAGGGTGGAGAGAGAATGATCACAAATATATATATATATATATATATATATATATATATCTTTAAATAACAGGGACAACTTAAAAATTCAAATTCAAGTAACAATAATAGCAGCTATTGTTTACACTTTCCTGTGTGTTTACTCTATGTTGGAAGCAATTTGGATACCATTAATAAGATTTCCATCTAAATTCCAATGATATTCTTCACATAAATGGAAGAGAAAACTATTTATATAAAAACAGAAAATGTTGATGCAGAAGCAAGAAAATTTTAATTAGAAAAAAACACTGTCGGAAGTATCATAATCCCTGATCTCAAATAATACTATAGAGTTACAGTGACAGAGACCACATGAAACTGACACAAAGATGAATATATAGAATTATGGAGTAAAAGTGAGAACCCAGGAAATTAACACCCAAAGCTATGGCCTTTGAGAAAGGGATCAAACTCATACACTGGAAGATACTGTCTATTCATCAAATGTTTCTGGAAAAACTGGGTGTCCACCTGCAGAAGAGTGAAATTAGATTGACATCGATCCACCTCCACAAGTTAAAATGGACCAAAACTCCAAAAACATGGAATTTGCTAGAGGAAAAGCATGAGAAATACACTTCAAGTTATAAGTACAGGCAACAACTTTCTTAACAGGACTCCAACAGCACAAGAAAGGGCCTGCCTACTTTTGAGAGTTGCCAATTCTCCATTGAGGATTTTGAGTTTTACCTTTTAGCTCCTTGACTATATGGGAGAAGTTGGAGAAACGTTTTTCCAGCACATTTCAACACTGACTTCAAATCTATAGCATATGACCTTGCATACAATATCATATTAGTCATGTAATGCCAAGAAACAAAAATGAAATCATATATTGCTTATAAGAAAAAACATTGTGATAAAGATTTTAGAAGAAATGAAAGGAGCAAAAAGTCCAGAATAACTTTAATTTTTTTTTTCCAACAAAGACAGAGTATAGGTTTTGGAAGGAGAATAAGAGTCATCTGAAAACACAAATATTTTATTATTAATACCTGTGATTTGTTCTTGAGTATAGATTCTCTCATTAAGCTTCAAACTTGCATATAGTTTGCACACATATGTTAATTATTTCTGATTATACAAAGCTAAGCTGTAATACATCAATAATAAAACTATGAGTAATTGCAATATTTTTCTTATACCACCTGCTTGTAAAATTAATTAGAAGGAAGTAAGCTACCAGAAGTAGCATTTTGAGAGTCTGGCTTGGAGACAGCAATTGATGTCATTTGTATAATCATTAAAGCATACGGTTCTGGTGTATTAGTATTTATATACACCATCTAAAAAGGTCAAGAAGCTAAGAAACACTCTCATTATAAAGAGAAAATCTTCAAAGTGTACTAATCAAGGCTTCTTGAGAGATGACAGCGATTGAAACCTTGACACAAATATGTTTTGACAGTTCTCAAGGGAGTCAGTAGAAGAGTCTATCATTTAATCAGATGATTCCAAAAAAAGGATACCTAACCAGAAATAGGTTCTCACAAGGAGGGACAAGTAGGTGGGCAGGGAAATGAGGGTAGATGAAGTCAATGAGGGCACTTAAAAACATCTAAACTTCATCTTAATAAAAGAAATGCTAGCAAGTGAATACATTAGTAATCACCAGTGATCCATCTGTCACTTCCTCTTCACTCAGAACTGGGATTGTAAGCACATAACCACCCATATTTTTTATGAACTCTAGAGATACAGAGATGCTCATGTTTGCAAAGAAAGTATTTTCCTATCTCCTCCTGCTTAATATTTTCAAATGCAAATAATTTTACTGAACATATTGCAAGTTATTACACATATCCTTTGAAATGTTTGTTTCCATATCTTCACCTCTTCATTGAAAAATATTTGGTAATTACAGCTCTTTGACATTCTACATGGTTTGTCACATGTGTGAACATCTGGGCATGTATGTATGTGAAAAATTAGGACACATTAAGTTTGTGTACAAGCCTCTCAACATCAATGTGGTTTAGCCAGGGCACATCATGTTTACTTTCTGCATTCTGATGGCTTCTACTTCACTTAGTTGCATTAAGACATAATCAGTCTTTAATAGTGGACTATGGAAACATTCAGTCAAATTTCACAAGAGCTATTTTTATTTATGAATCCTAAAAAAAATCTATGGATTGAGTTATTCAAGTGTTGAAAATGTTAAATTTGCTAAAACATCATATGCAATCAAAATAAATGGTAAATATGTTATATTTATTAATAATGTGAAATAATCAATTCATGTGGTCCCTTTCAGATTGATTTCTAAAAGAAAAATGCCCAAAGAAGAGAAATTTAACATATTTGATATGCACAAAGCTCAAAGGGATTAGCTATTTATGCTGAAGTTTACAAAACAAAGATAAAGAAGTGTATGCAAAAATCTATGACAAAGTAGAAACCTAAAGAAGATTTGAAAATATCCAAACTCTAACCCTCATAAAGCTATAAATGCTTATCCAGGCATTATGTTCATAGAGGAAGATGCCCTCATTTCACCATATCAGTATGTAGCACAGTCATGCAGGCAGAAGGAAGACCATTTCATACTCCCACATATAATTTAAACAATTCCTTCCAAGTTGTGAGAAACTAGAAATTAGAGTAAACAGAAAAGAACCAAGAACAGAGAGGAATAACTATGGCTTGCCTCTCTCTCTCTCTCTCTCTCTCTCTCTCTCTCTCTCTCTCTCTCTCTCTCTCTCTCTCTCT